>JAULJZ010113916.1:0-11446 GCA_032270985.1 Heliamphora pulchella
GTTTATGATGTATTTGATTTGGAAGGAGAAACGGGATACTAAAACAAAATGTGATTTGAAAATTAAATGGGAAATTTTAATTTGGAATTGAAATGATGTTTCGTAGCAATGATTGGGAGAGGAACCTTTTGTGGGTTGGACTCCCGGGATGTGAAAATAAATGTAATTAACAAATAATAAATCGTATAGACTGATGTGGATTAAGTTGGGCTTGCACAGCTCCGCGGTGAAAGACCGCAAACTTACGCAAGATGGGAACCACATGCCCACAGGTTAGCCCCCGAAATGTGGTGGTTGTGTCGTGATGAGTTATAGAGCGACCCATTCCACAATGGCTTCGCGTAGCCTATTGGGGGCGAATGGGGTGATGTTTCTATAAGCTACATCCGACGCTGGTTCATTAGGTGTGATACAGTTTTGTGAAAATCGGGTAATGAGTTAAAAATGGGAATAATGTGAATGGAAATAATGTGAATGAAAGGAATGAGTTAAAAAGAGACATTCGTGTGCGTGGGTGTGTGTCTAAGTGGAAAATGACTCGGTGAAACTTATATTTGTTTTTATCTTGGTTACACTCATCACACCTCACAAATCATGTATTGCATTGTTATTGGTCTTATCCTACGAGCTTCGACTCAAGTTGTATGTATCCAATCTTTTACAGGGTTTGATAAATGAGGAGTAAGCAAAGGCTGGGATCCTGAAGAATATTTTGGAAGAAATGAGCAATTTTATTATGTAATCATATATATATATATATATATGTATGTTTAGATCTCGTGTATTCGTTTCAAAGTATTGTATTGGAAAATTATGAGAATTGTTTGGATGAATGTCATTATCAGTAGAATCTAGTAATATTCATATATGATTTAATGCTCATGGAAGTGAATGCAATGGTAATGAAATGATGCTTATAAGTCGTTATGTAATTTAATTCTGTATAGTTGATAAATAGCTTTAAATGTGATTGGGTATTGAGATCCAGGCGGTGCCTGAGTATATACTGTGATTTGAGTTTGACAGGAAAAATTTGGGATAGTCTGAAAAAAACAGAGGAGACTCTGCCGAAATTTTTTTGAACCACACTTAGAATATTTTTTTGAAATGTTGGAAAAGAAATTTCTTTTTTTAAAACCAAATTAAATCCAAGTGTTTTCTTTAAAGAAAGTTCTAACCACAAAAATTTGGTTTTTATGAAAAGGAGTCCCTTCTGTTATTCCGTAAAATTGGGTTATCAAGTGGGGTTCACGTGACCCGGGAGTCTGTGCGTAATATACAATTTCATTGGTTTTGGAGATTTTGAAGGTTTTTGATGACTGGGTTCAAATACCGAGCTTGGATCAACTCCCGAGTATCGTCTTGAGGCACGATTCCTCCTGTTTTCATCATCGAATTCGCCTAAGATCAGGCGGGGTCAAATTGGGGTGTCTACAGCGAGTTCTGGGTATCAGAGGTGAGATTCCTTAGACACGTGGTGTCGAAGGATGGCGTATCAGTGGACTCGTCGAAGACTGATGCCGTGATGGATTGGCAGCAATCGAAGAACGTCTTTGAGATCGCAGCTTTCTGGGTTTGGCAGGTTATTATCGGCAGTTCGTCAAGGACTTTTCTAGGTTGGCAGCACCTATGATGCGTCTGATACGGAAGGGAGTTATGTTCATGTGGAGTGAGTCCTGTGAGTCAGCTTTCCAGGAGCTGAAGAGGAGATTGACCAGCGCGCCAGTATTGATTATATCAGAGCGAGGTCTGGGGTATATAGTGTATTGCGACACATCGCAAAATGGTTTGGGATGTGTATTGATGCAGGGAGGTAAGGTTGTAGCCTATGACTCACGATAGTTGAAGACACATGAGAAGAACTACCCGACGCATGATCTAGAGTTGGTAGCCATGGTCTTCACCTTGAAGACATGGCAGCATTATCTATATGGTGAGAACTTTGAGGTTTTCTTTGATCATAAGAGCTTAAAATACTTATTTTCGCAGAAAGACTTGATTTTTCTCCAACGACGATGGATAGAGTTGTTGGGAGATTATGACTTTGATTTATAGTACCACCCGGAGAAGGCAAATGTTGTAGCTGACGTGCTCAGTATGAGATCTCATGGTTCGTTAGCTTCTGTGGCTATACGAGAATGGGATATGCTTAGGGATGTTGGGGAGTTTGATCTGTGTCTCGGAGAGATAGTGACAGGTGCGACCTTATATTCAGTAGCCTCACAGTCCGTATTGGTTACACACGTGTTAGAGGCTCAGCAAACGATTAGGAGGCTTAGATGATACGGGACCGCATTGCTAGTGGGAAAGATATAGCTAGATGGACGGTGTGTTCAGATCAGAGTTTCAGGATGACAAGACATCTGTTTGTGCCAGAGTCGTGCCGTGCTGAGGTGCTACATGAGTTTCATCATTCACATCTTACAGTGCATCAAGGAGGCACGAAGATGTTTCATGACTTGCACTATTAGTTCTGGTGGACGGGAATGAAGAGGGACGTGATCCGATTTGTGTCTCGGTGCCTTACTTGTCAGCAAGTAAAGGTAGTACACCAGCGACCGGCATGATTGTTACATCTGTTGCCTATATCTGAGTGGAAGTGGGAGAATGTCACGATGGATTTCATATTGGGACTTCCTCAATCGCTGGTGGGATATGATGCTATTTGGGTTGTGGTTGATAGGTTGATGAAGTCTGCCCACTTCCTCCCGATTCGAGTGAGAGATCCAGTGGACAGATTGAGCAGATTGTACATCCGGGAGATAGTTCAACTACATGGAGTTCCTGTGACTATCATTTCTGATCGAGACCCGCGCTTTACATCGCGCTTTTGGCAGAGTCTTCAGGAGGCATTAGGGACTAGCTTGACTTTTAGCACAGCTTTTCACCCACAGACCGACAGTCAGTCTGAGAGGACCATCCAGATTTTGGAGGACATGTTGAGAGCTTGTGTGCTTAATTTTCGGGGGTCTTGGGAGGATCATCTATTATTGGTAGAGTTTGCATACAACAACAGCTATCAGTCCAGTATTGGGATGGCACCATATGAGGCTCTGTATGGTAGGCCGTGTAAATCGCTGGTGTGTTGGACAGAGGTGGGTGAGACCACTATTTTTGGACCCAACTTAGTACGAGAGACGACATAGCAGATTGGGGTGATTCATCAATGTCTGGGGATAGCTCAGAGCCGCAAGAAGAGTTATGCGGATCAGAGGAGGAGGCCGTTAAAGTTTGCAGTGGGGGATCACGTGTTTTTAAAGGTCTCACCACGTAGAGGGTTGATGAGATTTAGCCATCGCGGGAAGCTATCACCACATTTTATTGGACCCTTTGAGATCCTGGAGAGGATTGGGGCGATAGCCTACCGTCTGGCCTTGCCTCCTCAGTTAGCATCTGTGCACAACGTCTTTCACATTTTTATGCTTTGAAAGTACGAGCCTAATCCTTCACATGTGTTAGATTAGGCTGAGCTGCAAGTTAATGAGGATATCACGTATGAGGAGCGTCTAGTGAAGATCCTAGATATGAAGGAGCAAGTGTTACGGGGAAGAACAATTGCTTATATCAAGGTTTAGTGGCTTCATCACGGGGTTGAGGAAGCGACTTGGGAGCTTGAGTCTAGGGTTCGTGATAGATACCTGGAGTTGTTCACCTCGTGACCTTGTAGTGAATTTCGGGAGCAAAATTTCTTAAGAGGGGAGAGATGTGAGATCCGAAACCTTGTTATTTTGAGTTATTTATATACGTGACGTGTTTATTTCGGTATATGAATAGCCTCGATGCATGGTTTATGTTTTAAAGTTGTAGAACAACATGTATAAATGTGTTTTATGCTTTTTCGGGCTTTGTTTAGGCTTGTTGGGTTGGTTTTTGGGCTTGAAAACCGAAGCATAAACCAGTACACTTCTGCCATGGGGTTCGGTCGACTAGAGGGCTTGGACGAGTCGACTGAATCGAAAATTTTTAGTTCGGTCGACCAAACTGAGGGGTTCGATCAACTGGACAGAAGAAAATTGCCGTGTCAATAAATATCCCAGTGGCTGAGATATTTTAGAAAACCTTTCTTCCAAGCTAAGTTTTCCATTTTTCTACCTTCTCTCTAGCTTTTGAGGGCCCAGGATTTGGTTTTTTGTTAGATTGGTTACGGATCCTTGCTATTGGGAATGTCAGCTTCACACCATCCAGTCAGATTCTCATTCCGATGAGGTTCAATTTTTGAGGCTTCGAGTTTTGACTCGCCGAGGTAGGATTTTAGACCCTACTGCTGTATAAAGGTATTTTATGTAATTATATGTGTTTTCACCGGGTAAAAAATGCATGAAATATCATATTTGTGCTTAAACCCTATTTTACGGGTAAAAAGCAAATTTTTTGCTTTTTTTGGTTTATTACAGTATATAACCTGTGGTTGTATGGTTTTCAAAAATGGGGTTTTGAAAACGGTGGTTCGTGGAACATGGTGGTTTTTGATAAAAATCTCGACACTTTTGTGTTTTGGAGGTTTGGAACTAACCCTTGGGGTTGAGTCTCATTTTTTAAATATTCTGTTGAAAACGGGGAAAAATATTTTAAAATATTTTTGTTTGATCTCCATGTTGATGGATGGATCTAAATACATGTATAATGTATTTTATGGAAATGTCATTCTAGTTGAGCTACAGGATAGTTTTTGTGAAATGACTCTCTAGATGTACCGGGATAGCGGGTATTTGGCAGGAGTTGCCGTTGGTGAAAGTCTAGAAACGTGCGCAGTGTAGGTACCTTTGTCCTTCGGGGTAGTTCCCGTAAAGAAGGTAGTAGGTGCTCTTATCCTTCGATGTTAGTTTGTAAAGTTAGCTTTGACGTTATGGTGCTTCGTATGGAACCCACCATTACCTAACCGGTCCTATGATGTATAGGGATTGGGTAAGGGGCTGGAGTCTATAGTTGTTTCCTCTGTCCCCTTGTGACGAAGTCGGTACATAGGATTCATTTTATCTTTTCTCAGTGTGTGATCCGAGTGGGAAAATGACGTTTTGGTTACTGTTTTCCTTCAACTGTAAAATGTTATTTTGCATTGTATAAATGCTTGGTTGTGGAGGGAAAACTATTTTGGAGGTTTGTGGGAAACTTGGAGTTTTATGACGTAAAACTTTTTAGGCTTGTGGTTGAGTTCGCTCCCATTATATGATTGCATATCTTGCTTTACAGCTTTATAGTCTGTTTCTATTGGGTTTCGGCTTACGATTTGGGATTTTGTTGTAAAACTATTTTCAGGTTTGGAGGTTGATGATCATGAGGAGATGATCTAGTGATACTTATGGTGGCAGAAGACTTTTCTAGTTTTCCTTTTGTATGCCTGCTTGAAGGCTTGTTTTGTACGCCTTTGGGCGATATATTTATCCCTGTTGAATCTGTTATTTATTGCTTATGAGAGTTGTATGTTGGGTATTCTTTTGATTTCAACAGGTGGATTTAAATGTATGAAAACTTATTTTCATAAAACTGGTGTTTGGTGGATTTTCACGTGACCCTAGATTTGGGGGCGTGACAGGTCCTGGCTTGTGGAATGGATAAAGATACCAAAATGTCCTAGTTAGGGGATAGGAATGATACCGAAAGATTTCGGCTCTTGATACAGAAAAAATACCAAAAGGTCCCAACTCGGGGGATAGAAAATATACCGAAAGGTCCCGACCTAAGGGACAAGAAAAAAAATATCGAGAACTGAATGAGATGAGAACGAAACCCACTAAATGAGCATTAAAATGACATTATGTGAAAATCACAGAATTTTCTAATTAAATAGAATTGAACTTGAATAATTAATGGCAAACTAGAAATTTGGATATCTATGAATTCACATAAGCATTGCTAATGAATGTTGATATTATTCAGGTGACGCATGACTGGACGAAGAAAATGATAGCCAAAGAAGAATGTTTTTATTTTTGCTCTTACTTTCAATTCGTATCAATAGCGCATGGCAATGTGTTACTAATAATGTTTGAATGTTTGAACGCACTGTTAGTACACTATGGGGGATTTTTAAAGAAGATCACTGGGAATTTGGAATGGATATATTTAAAATACTTTTCTTTTCAATAAATAAGTTATATTTTATTAACGAATCACAAAATCAAATTTGAGATGACTTTTAAATGAGTTTTTTTTTTAAAAAAAATAGTTAGCAATTTACAAAATAAAGTTGGAAAAAAATGGAGGAAAAATGGAGGCTTTTGGTGGGCTTGACTCGCTGGCCAGTCACGGACGCCATTCGTGAAAATGGGTCGTGACATAAGTTACAAGGGTTTTTGGCCCTTTATATCCCATTATGAGGGAGGTTACCCAACTATGGGTTTTGTATGTCCCTAAAGGAGAGGTTTCCCTTTGAGGAGGGGTTTTTGCATTAAAGGTTTTTGAGTTATAGCACATACCACTTGTACTTGGTGGAGAGTGATCTTCATTCCGTCACGTTGCTATCCGTGCATAGAGAATTGAGGTTGAGGTACCGTCGGAACTCTCGGTCATAAGGTTGACGACTACTTAGACACTGTTAGGTATGAATTATGAATAAAATAGTTTTTTTTGTAGCGGTTATGCCAAAAGCTTTACTTTTAAATTGTGTGACAGCAGATTTAATTACTTGGGGTTGTTGAAAGGATACTTTTGAATATATTGAGAAGGTTAATTATCAGATTTGGGACAAGTAATTGCAATATTTTATGTCTTTTGCAAAAAGCTTAAAGTTTTAATATTTCTAAATTCAATGACTATTTTTAAATTTTGTTCATCATAATACTAAGTACACTCTCCTGTAACATTTGTGGTTGCAGATCGCAAGGATGGCTAGAGATGGTCCTCCACAGTTGTTAGATCTATAAACCCAGGCACGTGGTCAAGTGTTATTATCTTTTGTTTTAAATCTTTAGTTATCATGAACTAAAAGTATAAAGGTTTTTTTTTTAAATGTACCTCAGTCGGGTATATGAAAACACGTATCCATCATAGTATAGTTGTTTTTGTTCATGTAAATGGATAACTCAAGTTTGACATGTATAAATACGCTTTTGATTACGTAAGTCGCATGAGTTTTTTCAGTCTCTAGAGAGAAGGTATGACATTTTTGGTATCAGAGCCCTAAGTTATAGGTCCTATAGGCTTCTTAGAGTATGGTTTGTGGTGGACCGTACGGTAGGTGTGTCATCTCACGGGTTATCGTGTAGAATGGCTTAGACCTGGGGTTATCATACACTTGCCTTTGGGCTTTTGACTAATTGGATTTAAGGTCCATTTGGAAAACATGTTTTGCAGGCGTAGGTTCCTTATTGGAAATCTAAGTAAGTTACCAGATTGGTGAAATGACCCTCGTGTTGTGAAACCATCTCCTCCTACCCTTAACTTCGAGTGAGACTTTTGTATCGAACCTTAATCCATGTCTTTCTTATAATATGGTGAAATATGGAACATTTGGATGGAGCGTCATTCATTCCAAATCAGTATAACGAAGCATAACAAGAAGAATCTCCACAAGTAGAACTAGTATAGCCTGACCCAACAACTAGAATGCTAGAGGTAATTGAAAGGTTGCCATAACAAAATGCTAGATGGATCGCGATGCAGCCGGAGAGAACCAATAATTCACTAATCAAACATATCAAGGATCTGAGAGCCAAACAATTCATAGGGACTCTTAGCCCCACGGAGGCAAAAAGCTGGTTAAAGGATGCAGTTCGTATCTTGAATAGGCTGGGAGTGAATGAAGATGATAGGGTCGATCTTATAGCATTTATGTTTAGGGGAGAAGCATACCACTAGTGGAAAGCTACATAGAGGTTATTGAAGATGTCGTATGTGGCGCTGAAATTTTGGGTTTTGTTTAAAAAATAAGAGAATTCAAGAAATATTTAAAAAATACTTTAACACATTGAAAACCAAATTTTGAAAATCTTTTTTGTTAAAAATGGAGTCGCCACTTAATTTTTGAGAGAAACTAAGAAAAATAAAATAGGATATTGATCTTCAAAATGTTAACTAGAGAAAATAAGGGTCCGGGGGTTAAGGTACAAACTAGCGAAGGTGCTAGGCACCCTGTTCAACCAACCGTGAGGTTGGCCTCTACTAATCATCATTTCTTTTTAATTAGATTTCTCACATGCATACAAATACATAAGATGGAGGTAAAGAGAAAATATCGAAAATCATGTAAGAAAAATACATAACATATGTATATAGAACGCCAAATGAAATAAATAGCAAAAACATCCTAAATTTTACGGTATGCAAATTCTAACTAAAAGATACATGGAGTAAATCTGCATGCAATATCACCAAATAATCTAATCATGGCATGATTTTAAGCAAAAAGCAAAGGTAAGCTCTAAAATTCACTAAATTCTAAACACACCAAAAATGAACATGAATTGTTTACAATATTGTCAAATAACCTAATTATTCTAAACATGATTTCAAATCAAACAAACATATCATGCTTCAAAATTTCTCAAACTTTAATCAAATGTGAATTACATGCTAATTGTCAATAAAATCTAAAAGCAACAAAAGATATTATTTAAAATAAAAAAAACTATCATCACATAAAGAACATAATAATCATTTCCTAAATATAAAATACGGATGCGATATTGACAATTACAACCGTATGAATGTAAGTGCACCAAATGCGACAACTATAACATTATAAATCACAATTACCAGATATGTTGGCACTATTTTGATAAATTCAAGGTGCTAAGTGTGAATGTGCAATATGGATAAAGTAAAAACTAAAATTATTTTTATAATAAATAAGAATTAAGCTAAACTAAACTAAACTAAAAATGCTTATTATAACTTACTAAATACTCATAATCTAATCAAATAAAACTAGACAATTGAATTAACTACATAATTGACATAAATCAAGCGTGCAGAATAAGGGACTAAAACTAACCCAGTCACTCAAAGAGAGAAAATGGAGAAAGAAAGACCGGAGATCTAAACAAAATACCTCGATCTCAAGTGAATCCTCAAGTGGTGATCAATAATCCAATCCTCGGGCAATGCTTCAATCTAAATGTGAAGGTAAGTGGAGAACTCAATGGGGTATCAATGCTTGTTCTCTCTCGGTATTCCAATAGAGTATCGGTATCAGAACTCTATCGCCTTTCAAAATTTTGACCCCTCAGAATTTTGACATTAGAATTTTCCTTTTCAAATTGTACCAAATGCACGGTATTTATAGAGTACATCAACCAATGGGGTGCGGGCACGTTTTGGGACACGTCAGCCCATTTGGAGTTGGCGATTGCCATGTTGGGAGTTCGTAGTCACCACAAAAGTCAAGCTTCCAAGGGTTTCTTCTGGTGGTCGCCACAACTGAGTTGGCAACCCCAAGGTTCAAAGGTGGCGACCGCCACTTTGGCTAGGGTTTCTAAGAGGTTCTTATACAGGTTGCCACAATCAAAGTTGGCGTCCCAAAATTCAAAGTTGGCAGTTCAATGTTTGGATAATGTAGGCTCACTGGTTTGAAGGTTTTGATCATCTGGATTGGGTGTTGAGGTTGGATCATTCCCTAAGGATAGTTTAGAAACACCATTCCACTTGATTTTATCATCGTATTCACTCGGACCAACCTAAGACTAAGCGGGGTCAAATCGGGGTGTGTATAGTTGCACATCTTTGATATAACTTGCATAGCAACTAATGATGTGAGTTATATCAAAGATCCAAAGACAACATCCATTTGACTGAACAGTCAATCTTAGGGCATAAACACACAAGCATGCATATGATGTTGGTCGTACTCAAATTTTCATCGAGCTGCCTATGTACCCCTTTGCTAGGGATCAGACGAAAACATAGTTCTTCGGGCAAATGCACAGATGCAAGATGCAAAACATGATGCAAATACTAACATGATGTAAACACTGATATGATCAAACAATACCCTAAAGATCGAGTCAAAATCTAAAGAGGGCATAAACAATGAAATAAGTTAAAGGTTGAGTCAAGATCTAAGAACTCAGCTAAGAATAAAATAATTAAAAAGATCGAGTCAAGATACTAGAAATCATCTTAACCAGGAAAACGACAACGAATTAACTAGGTCAAGTCTAGACCCAAAACTTCTGAACGATAGCGGGGTAAGGATAATTTAAAGTCGAGTCAAGACTTAAAATTATTATCAACGGAGAGCAAACCACAAATCAATAGTGTTAGATCTAGGCAACCTAAGAGGGGGGGTGAATTGGGTCTTTAAAAAAAAGAAATTTAAAAAACTTTTTCAGAAATCTTTTAATATTGCAAGAAAACAAGATATGCAATTATATAATCAATGCAAATATTAAAAGATAAGGGATAGAGAAATAGAACCAGACACCAGCGGTTTATAGTGGTTCGGCTTTATCTAGCCTATGACCACTCCTCAAGATCTCCCTTGAGTATTTCTACTATTCAGAATACTTCCGGGCGTATTCTAAGCCTTTACAAGCTTTACGAATCCACTTGAGCTATCTGGATGTTTACGGGCACATTCATAAGCCTGTTACAGCTTCAAGAAGATCCTATGAAAACAAGCCCCTATTTTTTTCTAATCTCTCTTGAACTCTTCTTTGATGAGTTTCACTCACTCACTCAAAGGCTAAAGGGTGACTCACCCTTGATTACAATAAATGAGATGTAATAAATGAGGAACACTCACTCCCTTTACAAGATTGATTTACAATAAATGAAAGGGTAAAGAGAGATGAGGAACAAGAACAGGAGTTTCAGCAATAAATATGAGCTTGATGATTTTTGAGATGAATTTGAGCAAATAGAACAGTAAATGCAAGTCTCTCTATCTTAAATGCTGAGAATAACTCCTTATATAAGTTCTTGTGAGTTCTTAAGAATTGCTCCTCATATAAGTTTTTGTGAGTTCTTGACCGTTGGAGGTAGGTGGGGGCAATAAATGCCAAAAATCCAACCGTTGAAATCTGCCGTATTTTGAATTTTTGTCTTTAGGGTCGACACAAATAGCTTTGGTGTCGACACAAAGTGTCTAGGGAAGGGTTCTTTAAGGAGTTGGGTCGAAACGAATCTTCTGTGGGGTCGACACAAATTCTGCACTTTACCTTTCAACATTCTGGGGTCGACACAAATGAATCTGGTGTTGACTCGTTTGAAACTTCAGCATCCGGAGTAACCATTTTGTGTCAACTTAACTTGTCTCTGGTGTCGACACTGAATCTCTGCAAGAAGCCTTGGTACTTTTGTGTCAACACAAATGTGCTTTGGGGTCGACACCAAAATTCTGCAGTTAGTTTCGGTAGTTTTGTGTTGACACAAATCTTCTTGGGGTCGACACCAAAATTCTGCAGGCAGGCTTGGTTGTTTTGTGTCGACACAATTTCCATTTGTGTCGACCCAAACTTCCAGAAACCAAAAGTGAGGATCACTTTTGTGTCGACACAAAATTGATTTG
>JAULJZ010113927.1:0-11446 GCA_032270985.1 Heliamphora pulchella
CTACTACCACCTCCATGATCAGAGGTACTCTTCTAGTCTTCAGATCATGGGCCAGTGTTCTTATCGACACTGGAGCAACACATTCGTTTATATCTTCTGCTTTCGCATCTTCATTAAGGTTGCAAATGGACTGGTTGGGTAGTACCTTGAGTGTAGAGACTCTAGTCAGTGGGAGTGTGACATTGAGTCTTGTCTGTAGATCCTGTGTATTGGAGGTTGCCGGTTGTTGTTTAGAGTTTGACCTTATCATTCTAGACATGACGACGTTCGACGTCATCCTAGGGATGGATTGGCTGATCACTTATCGTGTCTTTATCGATTGCAATCGACAGGAGATTATTTTTATTTTGTGGGAAATCGGGATGAGGGTTTGATGTCTTTGCTCAGTGCTGTGCGGAACCAGGGTAACCTGGGTTTCCTCTTTATAGCTCTCATGTTAGAGGAGGAGGTTAGGGTTCTAGGAGAGTTACCTCCGGTGGTGTGCGACTATCCTGATGTCTTTCCTGATGATCTGTTTGAGTTTTTGCCGAGTCGCGAGGTAGAGTTCTCTATTAATCTAGTCCCCAGAGCTGCTCCCATATCTATGCCGTCCTATCGTTTTGCACCCACTGAGTTACGTGAACTCAAGGTACAGTTACAGGAGTTACTGGACAGGGGGTTTATACGCCTGAGTACTTTGCCATGGGGAGCTCCTGCTCTCTTTTCTAAGAAGAAGGATGGATCTTTGCGTTTGTGAATCGATTATTAGAAGCTAAATCAGGTGACAGTGAAGAACAAGTATCTGATGTTGAGGATAGATGACTAGTTTGATCAGCTGAAGGGTTCGAGTTGTTTCTCGAAGATTGACTTGAGATCAGGATATCACCAGTTGAGGATTAGGGACGAGGACGTAGCGAAGACCGCCTTTAGGACTCGTTATGGTCATTACGAGTTTCTGGTTATGCCGTTCGATTTGACGAACGCTCCTGCTACGTTCATGGGTTTGATGAACTGGATTTTTCATCCTTACCTGGACAGTTTTGTGGTGGTGTTTGTGGATGATATACTGATATATTCACCCACTAGAGAGGCACACGAGGATCACTTGCGGATCGTTCTCCAGCTTTTGAGAGAACATCGCTTGTATGCGAAGTTTGACAAGTGCGAGTTCTGGATGCCTGAGGTAAGGTTTTTAGGACACGTGGTGTCGACAAACGGGGTAGTAGTGTATTCGTCAAAGACTGATGCTGTGACCGGTTGGGAGCGACCGAAGAGTGTCTTTGAGATAAGTAGTTTTTTGGGTTTAGCCGGCTACTATCTGCGATTTGTGAAGGACTTTGCGAGATTTGCCACGCCGATGACACGTATGACGAGGAAGGGAGTTGTGTTTGTTTGGAGTGAGTCTTGCGAGTCAGCATTCTAGGAGCTAAAGATGAGGTTAACTAGCGCACCAGTGTTGATTATCCCAGAGCGAGGCTTGGGGTATACTGTGTACTGTGATGCATCACATGAAGGTCTTGGATGTGTTTTGATGCAGGGGGTAAGGTTATAGCCTATGGTTCTTGACAGTTGAAGACGCACGAGAAGAACTATCCTACACCCGACTTGGAGTTGGCAGCTGGGGTTTTTGCCTTGAAGACATGGCGTCACTATCTTTATGGTGAGCATTTTAAGGTATTCTCCGATCACAAGAGTTTGAAATATTTATTTTCGCAAAAGGACCTGAACTTGCGCCAGCGACGATGGATGGAGTTGTTAGAAGATTATGATTTTGATTTGTAGTATCATCCTGGGAAAGCCAGTGTGGTGGCTGACACACTCAGTAGGAGATCTCATGGGTCGTTAGCTTCTGTGGCTATACGTGAGTGGGGCATGCTTAGAGAGATTGTGGAGTTTGATCTGTGCCTCAGGGAGATAGCGATGGGTGCTACTTTGTTCTCTGTCGTTTCACGACCTGCTTTGATAGCACATGTGCTAGAGGTCCAGCAAACGGATCAGGAGGCTCAGATGATACGGGATCGTGTTGCTAGTGGAGAGGATACTGCAGGATGGATTGTAGGTTCTGATCAGAGTCTGAGATTGGCCGGTAGGTTGTTTGTGCCAGAGTCATGTCGAGCTGATCTACTACGTGAGTGTCATCATTCTCGTCTTGCCGTGCATCCTGGAGGCACGAAGATGTATCACGACCTACATCGTCAGTTTTGTTGGACGAGAATGAAGAGAGATGTGATCCAGTTTGTTTCCCGGTGCCTTACCTGTCAGAAGGTAAAGGCAAAACATCAGAGGCTGGCAGGATTGCTACAGTCGTTGCTTATATCAAAGTGGAAGTGAGAGCATGTCACGATGGACTTTGTGTCAGGACTTCCTTGGTCACCTAGGGGACACGACGCCGTATGGGTTGTGGTTGATAGGTTAACGATGTCTGCACACTTTCTCCCTATTCAAGTGAGGGATTCGGTGGAATGACTAAGTAGCATGTATGTTAGAGAGATAGTCCGGTTGCATGGAGTGCCAGTGTCCATTATTTCTGATAGAGACCCGCGCTTCACTTCTCATTTTTGGTAAAGTCTACAGGAGGCCTTGGGGATGAACTTGATGTTCAGTACTGCTTTTCACCCCCAGACGGATGGCCAGTCAGAGAGGACTATAAAGATTCTAGAGGATATGCCGAGGGCTTGTGTCCTTGATTTCAGATGTTCTTGGGAGGATCATCTACCTTTGGCAAAGTTTGCATACAACAACAGCTATCAGTCCAGTATTAGGATGGCACTGTATGAGGTTTTGTATGGTAGACCGTGTAGAACACCCATGTGTTAGACAAATGTGGGAGAGACCATAGTCTTGGGACCTAACATGGTACTGGAGACGACGGAGAAGGTTACAGTGATTTGCCAATGCCTCGAGACTGTGCAAAGCCATCAGAAGAGTTACGAAGATCAGAGGAGGCGACCTTTGGAGTTTGCAGTGGGGGATCGTGTGCTTCTGAAGGTCTCGCCAGGTAGAGGTTTGATGAGGTTTAGTCGTAGCGGGAAGCTATCGCCGCGCTTTATTGGACCATTTGAGATCCTTGTTAGGATTGGTGAGGTCGCATACCATTTAGCTTTGCCACCTCAGTTAGTATATGTGCATAACGTGTTCCACATTTCTATACTTCGGAGGTACGAGCCTGATCCTTCACATGTGTTAGATTGGGCTGAGCTGCGGGTTGATGAGGATGCCACCTATGAGGAGCGTTTAGTGAGGATTCTTGATACAAAAGAGCAGGTGTTGCGGGGCAGAATAATTGCTTATGTCAAGGTCTTATGGCTTCATCACGGGGTTGAGGAAGCGACATGAAAGCTCGAGTCTGGGATGCGTTCTAGATACCCAGACTTGTTTACCTCGTGACCTTGTTGCGAATTTTGGGGGCAAAATTCCTTAAGGGGGGAGAGTTGTGAGACGCTGACCCTTATCTTTTAGGTTATTTATATATTTAATGTGTTTCCTTCAGTATATGAATAGCATCGATGCATGGTTTATGCTTTATAGTTGTAGAACAACATGTATAAATGTGTTACACGCTTTTTGAGGTTTGGTAGAGGCTTGCTTGGACCTTAGAAACCTATTTTTGCCTTGAAAACGTAAAAAAACCCTTTGCCCAGTCGTTCGGTCTACTGAGGGGCTCGGTTTAGTCGACTAAACTGAGTTTTTTGAGTTCGGTTGACCGAACTCAGGGGTTCGATCGACTAGACAGTGTAATTTTTGGTTTTCTATAAACATGATAGTGGCGGAGCTTTCGAGATAAAACCTTTCTTCCAGGCTAAGAAACCCCTTTTCTTTGCCTTCTCTCTAGCTTTGAGAGCCCGAGGCTTGGTTTTGTGTTCGATCCTTTGTGGATCATTGCTATCGGGGTCGAGGGCTACGCATCCATCCGGTTGGATTCTCGTTCTGACGTCGTTCAATTTTGAGACATCGAGTTCTTGACTCTCCGTGGTAGGATTCTAGACCCTACAACCGTATAAGGGTGATATATGTGATTATACGTATTTTCACAGGGTAGAAAATACATCAAATGTGATTTTCATGTGTAAACCTTGGTTTTTGGGTAAAAGTGGGCTTTTACGCCTTTTCTTGGTTATATACATGTTTCGGGTACGTGGTATCCGTAGTTTTTGAAAGGAGGTTTGAAAATAGTGATTTGTGAAATCGGGTGAAAAACATCTTTTTGGAGGTTTGGAGCTAACTCGCTGGGTTGAGTCTCAAATCTTAAACGTTTTGTTAGAAATGGTTTTAGATCTCCATGGTTGATGGATTGGATCATTTTATACATGCGTTGTATAAATTCTTTGTGGGTTTTTGAATGTTATCCATAGATGTACCGTAACACAGTGTGTGTGTGGTTGTAAGTGGGCCAGTAGTGCTCCCTGGTGAAAGTCCAGAAATGTGCACAGCGTAGGTGCTCTGTACCTTCGGGTTAATCCTCGTAAATTGAGTCGGTTGCCTCCGTGAATGGCGATGTGTGGGTGCTCTGGACCCTCGAGTTTTATGCCCATAAATTGAGTCGGTTGCCTTCGTTAATGGCGTTGTTGTTGTAACTCCGTATAGATCTTGTCATTACCAAACCAGTTTGTGTGACTTGGGTCTAGGGTAATGGGCAGGAGTCTATGTTGTTACCTTTGTCTGTATGACAGAGTCGGTACATAGGATTTCATTTATATCTTTCTCCTCAGCTATGTGACCTGAGTGGAGATTACTGTTTTATTACTGCTTTTCCTTAACTGTGGCCTGATATCTGTTAGGATAATATGCGTAGTTTGAAGGATGAAAACTTGTGGCTTTGAGATGGAAAACTTTTTTGGCTCCAGTGGTTGAGCCTGTATGCTTATAATTGCATAGCCTGCTTTATAGTTTTATTGTCTTTTCCTATTGGGCTTTGGCTCATGGCGTGGGATTTTACTATAAAACCTTTTCAGGTGAGCATGTGGAGTTGACCTAGTTGCAAAGGTGATGGAAGACTTGCTGTAGTTTTTCCTTTTGTTTATACATGTACTTTTACATGTAACGGTTGTGATGGCGGGTTTTGTACGCCTTTGGGTAATATGCTTATTCGTGTTTGAGATGCATGTTTTCAGTTTATGAGAGTTGAACTGTGAAAATTTTTATCCAAATGATGTATATTTTTAAGTTGAGGACTTTCCAACTGCAAATCATATTTTCTCAAACTGTATTTTGGGTGGGCTTTCGCGTGACCCTTATATTGGGGCGTGACATGAGAAATTTTATTAAAGAACCAATGATAAATAGTAGAGGCCAACCTTATATTTGGGCGAACGGGGTGCCTAACACCTTCCCCGATTCGTACCTTTGCCCCCGAACCCTCTTTCTATGGTTAAGGTTTTAAAGATCAGTAGCCAATTTTATTTTTCTTAGTTTTTCTCAAAAACTAAGTTGCGACTCCATTTTCAATAAAAAGGGGGTTTTCAAAATTTAGTTTTCAAGGTGTTGAAATATTTTGCAAAACATCTTTTTGAATCCCTTATTTTTGAAATGTTTTCCAAAACAACCCCTAAATTCCAAACGCTACAGTGCCAAGGCTATCAATACCGCTTGTTTTATCATAAACAAAGCTATAATACGAGCTTCTCTCAACAAAATCCCATATGAGCTACGAAATGGATAAAAAACCTAACATCTGTTATTTTCGTGCCTTTTGGTGTAAATATTTTGTTTTAAATAACAATAAAGAACTTTTGGGCAAGTTTGATGAGAAATTTGATGAAGGTATTTTTCTAAGATGTTCTATATCTAGTAAAGCATATAGAGTATTCAACAAAAGGACGCTAGTTGTTGAAGAATTTATACATGTTGTTTTTGATGAAGCTAACCTTGGTTCTTCAAAGGATTTTTGTGAAGATAACTTGTTAGACATAGAAAAATGTGTTGAAGATATCTTCATTAAAGAAAAGGAATAACCAAATCAGGAGGAAGCTTCAAATCCTCAACAAAATAAAGTCCAACAGATTGCTGAATCTGCAAATCTAAAAAATTCAGCCCTATCTAAAGAGTGGAGGAATGCTCATGGTTACTCGAAAGATCTTATCATTGGTAATCCATCGCAAGGTATCAAAACTCATTCCTCTCTACATAATGTTTGTGGTAATTTAGCATTCCTTTTCAAGACTGAACCAAAACATTTTGAAGAAGCCAAAAATAATGAGTTTTGGATCTTGGCTATGCAAGAAGAGCTAAATCAATTTAAAAGAAACAAAGTTTGGACTTTAATCCCAAGACCTAAGGAACTCTCCATCATTGGTACAAAATGGGTTTTTAGAAATAAAGTGGATGAGAATGGAGTAGTTCTTAGGAACAAAACTCGATTTGTGGTCTAAGGTCACAATCAAGAAGAAGGCATCGATTTTGATGAGACTTTTGCTCCTGTGGCTAGGCTTGAAACCATTAGGATGTTGCTTGCTTTTGTATGTTTTAAAATTTTCAAACTCTATCAAATGGATGTCAAAAGTGCCTTTTTAAATGGTTTTATCTCGGAGGAAGTTTATGTGAAATAACATCCTGGCTTCAAAAATCTAGATTTTCCAAATCATGTTTACAAACTTACCAAGGTTCTCTATGGTTTAAAGCAAATACCTAGAGCTTGGTATGAAAGGCTAAGCAAATGCTTGATCAAAAATAAATTTTCAAGAGGAAAAATAGATACTACTCTTTTCATCAAGTCTTAAGGAAATGACATGTTGGTTGTATAAATTTATGTAGATGATATAATTTTTGGTGCAACTAACAAATCTCTTTGCAAAGACTTTGCTAAGTGTAAATAGGGAGAATTTGAGATGAGCATGATGGGTGAGCTCAACTATTTTCTCAGACTCCAAATTAAACAAACTCAAGAAGGAATCTACATCAATCAAGCTAAACACACGAGGGATATATTGAGGCGGTTCGACATGCTAAAGGAAAAATCTATGGAAACTCCAATGTGCCCTACAACAAAACTTGACAAAGATGAAGATGACATATCAGTGGATGAAAAGCGTTATAGAGGTATGATAGGATCTCTCTTATATGTAACTGCATACACATGTGACTGCTGTTAAGCACATCTTTAGATAGGAAAATAATCACATGTGACCGCTGTTAAGCTTTTAATCAAATCCTAAAGAATCATATGTGACTGCTGTTAAGCGCATATTTAGATACCTTTTAGGTACACAAAACCTAAGATTATTCAATTCTAGAGGAATAGCCTTAGAGTTATTTGGCTATTCTGATACTAATTTTGCCAGATGCAAAGTAGATAGGAAAAGCACAAGTGGTACTTATCAATTCCTAGGACACTCACTAATCTCCTAGTTTAGCAAGAAGCAGAACTTAGTGGCCTTGTCTACAGCCGAGGCCGAGTACATTGCAGCTAAAGGCTGCTGTGCACAAGTTCTTTGGATGAAACAACAATTAGAGGACTATGATTTTTGCTTAGATCATATCCATATTAAATGTGATAACACTAGTGTAATTAATATATCCAAAAATTTTATACAACACTCAAGAACCAAGCACATAGAGATTAGACATTATTTTATAAGAGATCATGTGCAAAAAGAAAATATTGAACTTGAATTTATAGGCACAGATTACCAATTAGCAGACATTTTCACTAAACCCTTAAATGAAGAAAGAATATGCTATATAAGAAGAGAACTTGGTATGTTATGTGCTCCTAATTCATAATTTATATGCCATACTAACCATGTCTTTTCATTGCATCTCAATGCTTTTGATGATCTTTCTTGACATGTGAAAATATGTCGACACCACTTGAAAAAGTGTCGACACCATTGTGTGTTGTGTTGACTCAAAATTGTATAGAAGTGGTACTGCGAGAAAAGTGTCTACCCCTTTCTATCCAGTGTTGATACCATATTGGTTCCCTGACTCTCAGTAAATTTGTGTTGACACAAAACTTAATCGTGTCGACCCAAATAGTCGAATGTGTCGACACCATTTCCTATTTTTGATACCCACACTTGATACGAACGGTGTTGACACCAAATGTAATTTGTGTCGACACAAATCGTTAAGTCTATATATAGAGGCGTCTGACCCAAATCGTCACATCGTTTCCTCTCTCTCTATAAAACATGTTCATCTCCCGCCTTTTTCCTTTCAAAACCTATGTCAACTTCTCACCTTCTTCAATCTTCAGTCTTCAAAATCTACCCAAATCTAACAAAATGCCTCCAAAAATTATGGGTAAAGGATCCAAACGATCGATTGGCGAGGGTTCATCAAACCCTAGATTATCAAAGAAGAAGAAGATGGCAACAGTGACTACGACGGAGGCTGTACCACAGAATATAGCCATGGCCGAGGTAATCTCTTTCAAAACCCCCAAACTTCGTCAACTATATTTATCTTCTTTTGCAAATCGAAAGTTGTTCCCGATTAGAGCATAGATTTCTCCTTCTTTGACTCCATAGAAATGAGATTTAAAGATCTCTTTTCCAGCCTCGGGTGGGAGAGGCTTTTGCAAATTCGAGAACCACACTATCCTACTCTTGTAAAATCTTTCTATGCACACTTTCACATCTCTTCAATTTTGACCACCACCATCACCACATGGGTGAATGGTGTCAACATTGTCTTGACTCCTTTTTCTCTTAATGAGATTCTTGACATTCTTGAAGGGGATATTTGTGTTCCCTTTAACAAAAAATCCATAGATGTTGAAGGCTTTTCTTTTTCTAATTTCGTAAAAAGAATTTCTGAGAATGAATAAATTGACCAGACCAAGCCCTTAGAGGCTAACTCACTCAAGCCTGAGATGCGCCTGTTGCATCACATGGTAAACCATATTTTCCTACCATAAATGGAAATATTTGGAGATGTCTCATACATGCACATTTTCATTATGTGGTATATTCTTGAAAAATAGAGCCTAAACCTAAGCTTCTTGTTCATGTCCCACATGCTTCACTCTCACAGCAAATCGAACTCCTCTCTCCCCCACGGGATGTATCTTACTCGAGTTTTTTGCCATTTTGGCATAAACTTATTTGAGGAAAAGGTAGTACCATTTTCCAAACACAATCTTTATGGTAGTTCCACTCTCAAGCATATGCAAATTGCTAATGTTGATGGAGTTTGGACTACTTCTCATCGTGGTACTCCCTCATCTACTAGGACTCCTCCTCCTCGAGATGTTTCATCAATTCCTGTAGATCTTGATTCCCCACCTACTCATCCTATTTTTCATGGTCCTTCTGATACTCCTGGTCCCTCCTATGATCCTCCTCCTCCTCCCATTTTTACATCTACTCCATCTGCCTCCTCCTCAATTCCAATCTCTATTTATTTGATAGAAGTCGTCTCCTTGATCAAATCTCTATCATCTTCCTTGTCATCCTTTCAAGCAAAGGCTGATCAAGATTTCTTTGATCTCAATTATTCTATTTTTGATCTTTTTAACAAAGTAAAGCACCTTGAAAAATCTAATCGCACACTCCGTAAAGAGGTAGAAAGAGCCACTGACGCCTGACGATCATTGTGTCGTACAATGGATGACAGCATTGTCTCTAATGTTAATGCAAACAATGCTATCCTACGAAAAGTCAGAAAAGAGTATGACGAAGGAGTGGTGGTGGACGTCCAAGCTAACTCTCAGAAGGTTTAAGAACACTTACAGTGGATCAAATAAGCCTAGGGTAAGCAATTCAAACCCAAGGAGACCAAGGATGAAAAAGTAGCACGTCTTAAACGTGAAGCCGATCTTGCATTGGCTGCACGGTATGAAGAGTGGCTGCTGCTGAAGATAAAGATGAGAAAGCACGAGCATCCAAAGAACGAGCCACAGCAAGCAAACAACGAGCCGAGGCGAAGAAAAAATTTAGGCAATTCAAGGATGACCAATAGCCCTCTTTTTGACGATTACAAAATGGGAGAAGAAAAGGAAATGAGTGAAGAGGAGAAGAGAGAAAGGAAATGAGTGAAGGGGAGAAGAGAGAAAGAAAGAAAGAAGAAAAATATTTTTTTTTAAGGTGAAGATGTAACAAGTTTAACATACATTAAGTTTTTTTAATGGTTTGGTTGGTTGAATGGTTTAAATGTTTGAACATATTTTTTGAATGAACGCCTACATATGTGTTTATGTTGGATGTTTAAACATTTTTATGTTTTTGAAAGAATGCCTATATACATGTTTGAATATATCTTGTTCATATGTCTATGAATAATTAATTAAATGTCTTGGCTATGAATATTGCACAAATTTTAATAAATTCAGAATGCTTCTTGATTATTTGTTACAAATCATTTTGGAACTATATGCTATCATGATGTTTGAATGACTAGCTTTTATGATTGCATATGTTGTTTAAGGCATATCGATAAGGAGAGAACCCTTGTTGAAAAATATTTTTAAATGTTTTCTAGCTAATATGGTTGTAATCATCAAAAAAGGGAAGATTGTTAGCCCAAACACTTTTTATTTTGATTTTGATAATTTTTATAATTTATTTTCTAAGAATAAATTGATTTAAATGGATAATATTTTATATTTCCAAAATAAAAGTGTTAACACATTTTGAACAATTAAGTTGACACATTTAGCCAAAAGAAATGACTAATCTCTTAAAAGGATTAAAACACTTAAGTATTCTTGCATGAGAATATTTTGTGTTGAACCCAATTGAAAGTTAAGTCAAACACTTTTAAGGCAAAGTATACTTGAAGCATATCAAGTGTGTCAACACCTATTGAACAAATGGTTTGACACCCTAATAGTTTTATGAAGTCATTTCAAGTATCAAAGTTTAGTGTCAACACAAATTAATTTTTTGTGTCAATACAAAAGAGCCGAAACTCTCAAGACTCAAAATGAGTCGACACAAATAAGTTTTGTGTCAACACAAAAGTGTTTCACACTTTTGGTATTCGAAATTTTGAGTCAACACAAATAGAAATTGTGTCGACACAAAACAACCGAGGGCATCTGCAGATTTTGGGTGTCGACATAAATGAGAAGATGAGTCGACACAAAAGTTCCGAGGATACCTGAAGAAATTTTGGTGTCGACACCAAAGTCCAAATGTTTAGAAACAAATATACCGAAGCTTCCTGCAGATTTTAGTGTCGACACCAAAGGCAAGTTGATTTGACACAAAGTGCCTCCTCCGGATGCTGAAGTTCAAAAGGGTCGACACCAAATCCAAAGGTGTCGACACCATGATGTTGGTGCGGTAGATTGTAGAATTCGTGTTGACACCTCAAAAGAAATGTGTTGACCCAACACCTTGAAGATCTCTGCCCTAGACATCTTGTGTCGACACCAAAGGCTTTTGTGTTGACACTGGTGTGGTTTTGGAATTTTAGGGGTTAAAAATGAGGGAAGTCAAAGATGTTTCGAAAAATATTTTAAACACCTTGAAAACTAAATTTTGAAAACCCCTTTTGTTGAAAATAGAGTCGCCACTTAGTTTTT
>JAULJZ010113938.1:0-11446 GCA_032270985.1 Heliamphora pulchella
ATATATAGATATATATATATATCAAGAAAATTTTTGTGCGTGGTTTCTTTTAAATTTAATTTTAAATCGTAACTTGGCTTTTAATTATTTTTGTCCCGTGTTTCATTCCGAATTTTTAGGTCTTAACTTGATCTATTATTTCATGGTTTTCTTCCCGATAAATCTAATTTTAATCCGTAACTTAGCTTTTAGTTATTTTTATCTCGTGCCTCATCTTGAATTTTTAGGTCTTAACTCGACCAATTAGTCCGTAATCATCATTTCCAATAAATTTAATTTTAAGCTGTGGGAACCTGACCCATTTTCTTTTTCGGTATTTTTCGACGCGCGTTTAGCGTTTTTGCTTTAGCATGTTTAAATGCTTTTAGATGCAAGATCGGGGCAAGATATGCATGCGGGATAGGTTCCCAGGGTCGTGGGATGTTACAGTGCGAATTTTGAAAAATTAAAAAATATATATATTTTGGAGGCTTATAAATATCTAGAGTTAGATATTTTTAAAACTTTTCCAGTAAGTTTTTTCTTTTTCTCTCTGCCTTCTATCTAAGTTCTTGGGGGTCCGGGGCTCAGTTTTCAACGATCCAACAGCGGATCCATGCTATTGGCACAGTGGGCTACGCGTTCATCCGGACAGATTTCTATTCTGGCGAAGCTCAATTTTGCACGTGGTTCGAGGCGTCGAGTTTTTAACTCATCGAGATAGAATCCTAGACTCTCATGTTATATAAGGGTGCTACGTGTAATCGTGTGTGTTTTTAACGGTTAGATTGCTGTAGATCTAAATTTGTTTCAAGTTGAGTTTTTGGGTCTAAAACCCATTTTTCAAAAATTTCGGTGGATGAAATCGGATATCGGGTGTTTCTTTCGTGCTTTTGAGGTTAGGCTTAGGCGTGTGTATGTCCGAGGGTGTTGGATGAGAGTTTGGAGGCTTCGATTTAAGGCTTGGAGGTTGAAACCGTAGCTTAAAAACGATTTTTAGGCTTGGTCAGTCGACCGAACTCATAAGTTCAGTCGACTGGATCATAGTTCTTGGGGTTCAGTCGACTGGACCTTGAGGGTCAGTCGACTAAACCGTGTGTTTTGGGCGTTCTAGGATTTTTCATTATGTTTTTTAGTCGACTGGGGGTTAGGTCCAGTCGACTAAAGTTCTGGGCTATTGGTTTTGTGGTTTTGGTTGGGTCCTTGGGTTTCCAATTGGTTTTCAATGGTATTCGGTTGATTGATTATGAGGTTAGTCAATTGAAATACTGTTGGATGCCTTTTGGGGTTCGGTTGGTCGGGTTGTGGCTTTGAGAGTCGTGCCGTGGCTTCGGGTGTTTGTTTAGGTGTCATACTCGGGGATGACGGGCATGGTTAGATGCGGGTTGTCAAGGCACGATTGTGTACGTGCTGGATATGTGCCGGACGTGTGGGTCCGTGGTTCAATTTTATGGTGGGTTTGGTGAGAACCGTTCTGTGGGAGGTTCTGGTGTTGGCCTCTAGGTTGGGTGTTGGTTGTCCCGGTGTGTGGACGGGTCCCTGTGTGTGGACGGGTTGTTCGGGTGATGTTTTGACGGGTGGCGTTGTGATGTATTGTTATACATGGATAGGTGCATTTATAACTGTGATTTATTATGCATGGATTATGTAAGTGGATTACATGTTTTGGTATCATTACGTGTACCGTGGTTGCATGATTTAAAACTTAGAATTTTTATAGGCATGGTTATGTGGAATATGAAGAATGGATGCATGTGATGCATGTTGCATGAGTTACAAATGTTGTGTGAGTCGCGTGTGTAGCATATGGCAGGGTTCGTGAAACGTGGTGATAGTATGTGGCTTTATGCATTCAAACCCTGGTTTACTATGCATGTTTTGATACGGTTTTATCTCGTGATTTAGGCATGTGTAGAGATGCCTGTTGATACGTACATTTGTATCTGTTATGCATATGTGGGGCGGATATTGGTCCCTCGGTGAAAGTCTGTAAAGGTGTATTCGATAGGGCTGTGGTCCTTCGGTTAAAGTTCGTAATGTTGCACTCGGTAGGGCTGAGGTCCTTCGGTTAGAGTCCATAAAGGTGTGTTCCATAGGACTGCGATCCCTCGGTGAAAGTCTGTAAAGGTATATGTGATAAGGGCGGATAATGGTTCTACGGTGAAAGTCTGTGAAGATGTGCGTGTTGCACGGGTTGCGTGCGTTGTGTGTGTTACACGGGTTATGTGCGTTGCATAGGCGAGGGTTGCGGTCCTTCGGTGAAAGTCTGAGAAGTTACATGGATTGCATGAACTGCATTGTGGGACAGTTAAAACTAATTTCAAATTATTTTTAAGAGTCGTGTGACTCACGATCTAAAAATCCTTTTTCAACTGTTTTTAGGTCTCTTATGAGTGAGTCAAAAGATGGTTTATATCCTCGCTTTCCTGTTTGCATGTGACAACTCGTTTTAAATGCTTGAAAGAGAGTCTAAAACTGCATCTCATTTTCCTAGCATGTTTATCTTATACTACATGCCTGTCTAGTTTCTGCTGAGCTTTGGCTCACAGTGTGGGATTTGATTTTCTTCAGATACCGGTCACGCAGGTTGATCCGAAGGTACTGGGGAGGTGCAAGAGCTGTAGTCTTTCTTTTTGTTCTTTCTGTTACATATATGTTGTAACATATTTTTTCGGTGTTGGAACCGTGTAATGTATGCCGTTTGGCGATTAAATACAATGCATGTATGTTTTATATTTGAGAGTGTATTCTCGAGTTGGTTGTTTGTGGGTGTTTCACGTGATCCGAAGTTTGGGGCATGACAGATTGGTATTAGAGGTCTGGGTTCGAATACCTAAGAGCCGTGGGAAAAGAGGTTGCATCACCGTGTGAGGTTGATTGTGTATGCTTGATTGCATGTGTTTAGATGCTTTGATAACATAAACGTGTCAGCATGTTAGATATGACAATGATGTGTATATGTGAGCATGGGGGTTGAATCTTAGGAGTGATAGTCTTGCCCTTGGGCGTTTGGATTAACAAACTTGGGAGCCAAGTTGGAAATGCGTTTAGCTGACGTGATTTCTAGCAGGGAATCTGAGTACGTTATCTGATTAATGCGTCATTCCTGTTGGTTCTCCTCAGTATGTGGGGTTGTATAGCATGAACCTATGTGCTTATGTGTTAGCGTGCTTATGTGTTAGCATGCTTATGTGGTTTATGTTATGTGCTGCATCTCATGTTTTGTCTTTTTCATATAAACGCGATGTCTACGAGACGAGGGTGAGGCCGTAGTCGAGGCCGTGGCTGTGGTGTTGGTCAAGGGGATGTTCCTATCCCTGATGCTAGGGATGTAAATGCTCCCCTGGGACCGATGGACGTGACGGAGTTATTGCATGAGCTGGTTGGTTCTATCTAGTAGCTGGTTAGAGGTGAGATTGTTAAGGAGAGAGAGGGAGTACTCGAGGCGAGGGTTACAGTAGCGATGCGGGAGTTCAAGCGCATGGATCTGCCTACCTTTGCTGGAGATCTTGATCCTATTGTGGCGACGGAGTGGCTGGAGTTGGTGACTCGGATCCTGGACACGTTGCAGATTGAGGAGGATGAGTTGTGGGTTTCCTTTGCTACCTTCCAGCTGAGGGGTGCTGCTCACGTGTGGTGGAAATATGCTAGGACCATTGTGGGAGTCACATGGGCAGCCTTTACATGAGTGTTTCTGGAGAAATACTTCTCGTCTTCGAAGAGGGATTTGTACAGGGAGGAGTTCTACACTCTCACCTAGGGGGCCTTGAATGTTATGCAGTATGAGGCCCGGTTTACGAGCTTATCCCGGGTTGCACCAGAGTTAGTGAGCACAGACAAGCTGCGATCGATGAGGTTTCAGTGGGGATTAAGACCGGTGATCATGGAACGTGTGGTTGTGTTGGGCCTTCGTGTGTTCACAGAGCTGGTAGAGGCAGCAGCAAGGGTGGAAAACACCATGACTAAGATTTGAGCATCTAGGGAGGCCAGGACGTCACAGGGTGGGACAGAGGCGCAAACTGGTGGGCGTTCTAGCAAGAGGCAGAGGTCCTCTGGTCCTAGCATTCATCCATTTGGACCACAGCAGTTCTCTGCACCATCACCATCAGTGGCTTCGTCAGGAAGGCTAGACCAGAGGGAGGTCAGATGTTACCGATGTAGACTGCCAGGGCATCGTGTATCAGATTGTCTACTGCCGAGGCAGTACTAGGATTCCCAGTTAAGGCAGTCCCAGAGTCCCATACCGGATCAGTCACAGGGGAGAGGGCCGCCTACTTATTTTGGGTGTTGTCAGACGGGACATATTCGGAGGAACTATCCCTAGGGAGAGAGTACGCCGAGTACAGTGGGCACACCAGAGGGTTCGTATGTGCAGAAGCGACAGCAGTATCCTGCGGTTTAGACTTCTCGAATGGCAGGTGGGAGTACGTCAGTTCAGTCGGTGCGGTAGCCGACAGCGCCGAGTTCTGGTGGACATGGCAGAGCGATATTGCCCCGAGCATATGCCTTCATAGCTCCTAGTTCTTCCAGGGCACCGGTCGTGCCGGATGATGCAGATATGCCTTTAGCAAGTAGAGGTACTTTTTGAGTCTGCAGGCTTTGGGCTAGTTTCTTTGTTGCAACAGTTTGGGAGTTGGTGATGGTTCCCATGATGGTGTGCTGTGTTGAGACAGTGGTTGGTGAGGATGTGAGGTTGGGGTGAGTTGTAGATCCCGTATCTTTGAGATAGTTAGCCATTGTATAAGATGTCGGGCCTTATTTGATTATATCCTAGGAATGGTTTGGCTAACCATCTCGTATGCCTGTGTCGATTGCGATCGACGGTTTGTTGTTTTGACCTTGAGTTGAATTTCGGGGTCAAAATTCCTTTAATAGAGGTAGAGTTGTGGGACCCGGACCCATTTTCTTTTTCGGTGTTTTTCGACGCGCGTTTAGCATTTTTGCTTTAGTATGTTTAAATGCTTTTAGATACATGATCGGGGTTAGATATGCATGCGGGGTAGATTTTCGAGGCCATGGGATATTATGGTGCAAATTTTAAAAAATTTTAAAAAAAATATTTTAGAGGCCTATAAATATCTAGTGTTAGATATTTTCAAAAGATATTTTCAAAACTTCTCTAGTAAATTTTCTCTATTTCTCTCTGCCTTCTCTCTAAGTTCTTGAGGGCCCGGGGCTCGATTTTCAACGATCCAACAGTGGATCCTTGCTATTGGAACGGTGGGCTACGCGTTCATCCAGACGGATTTCCATTCTGGCAAAGCTTGATTTTGCACGTGGTTCGAGGCATTGAGTTTTTAACTCACCGAGGTAAGATCTTAGAATCTCATGTTGTACAAGAGTGCTACGTGTAATCGTGTGTGTTTTTAACGGTTAGATTGCTGTAAATCTGAATTTGTTTCAAGTTGGGTTTTTGGGTCTAAAATCTATTTTTTCACAATTTTGGTGGATAGAATCAGATATCGGGTGTTTCTTTCGTGGTTTTGAGGTTAGGCTTGGGCGTGTGTATGTCCGAGGGTGTTGAATGGGAGTTTGGAGGCTTTGATTTGAGGCTTGGAGGTTGAAACTGCAGCTTAAAAACAGTTTCTGGGCTGCGCTAGTCGACTGAACTCATAGGTTCAGTCGACTGGATCATAGTTCTTGGGGTTCAGTCGACTAAACCTTGAGGGCAGTCGACTGAACCATGTGTTTTGGGCATTCTGGGCTTTTCCAGTGTGTTTTTCAGTCGACTGGAGGTTGGGTCCAGTCGACTGTAGTTCTGGGCTGTTGGTTTTGTAGTTTTGGTTGGGTCGTTGCGTTTCCAATTGGTTTTCAATGGTATTCGGTTGATTGATTATGGGGTTAGTCAATTGAAATACTGTTGGATGCCTTTTGGGGTTCGGTTGGTCAGGTTGTGGCTTTGGGAGTCATTTCGTGGCTTCGGGTGTTCGTTTAGGTGTCGTCCTCGGGGATGACAGGCATGGTTAGATGCGGGTTATCGAGGCATGGTTGTGTGCGTGCTGGTTATGTGCGGGATGTGTGGGTCCGTGGTTTGGTTTTAAGGTGGATTCAGTGAGAACCGTTCTGTGGGAGGTTCTGGTGTTGGCCTCCGGGTTGGGTGTTAGTTGTCCCGGTGTGTAGACGGGTCCCTGTGTGTGGACGAGTTGTTCGGGTGATGTTTTGATGGGTGGCGTCGTGATGTATTGTTATACATGGTTAGGTGCATTTATAACTGTAATTTATTATGCATGGATTATGTAAGTGGATTACATGTTTTAGTATCGTCACGTGTTCCGTGGTTGCTTGCTTTAAAACTCGAAAGTTTTATAGGCAAGGTTATGTGGAATATGATGAATGAATGCATGTGATGCATGTTGCATGAGTTACAAATGTTGTGTGAGTCGCGTGTGTAGCATGTGGTATGGTTCGTGAAACGTAGTGATAGTACGTGGCTTTATGCATTTAAACCCTGGTTTAGTATGCATGTTTTGATACGATTTTATCTAGTGGTTTAGGCATGTGTAGAGACGCCTGTTGATACGTACATTTGTATCTGTTATGCATATGTGGGGCGGATATTAGTCCCTTGGTGAAAGTTCGTATAGGTGTATTCGATAGGGCTGCGGTCCTTCGGTTAAAGTCCCTAAAGGTATATTTGGTAGGGCTGAGGTTCTTCAGTTACAGTCCGTAAAGGTACACTCGATAGGGCTGAGGTCCTTCGGTTAGAGTCCATAAAAGTGTGTTCCATAGGGCTGCGGTCCCTCGGTAAGAGTCCGTAAAGGTATATGTGACAAGGGCGGATAATGGTCATACGATGAAAGTTCATGAAGATGTGTGTGTTGCACGGGTTGCGTGCGTTGTGTGTGTTACACGGGTTATGTGCGTTGCACAGACGAGGGCTGCTGTCTTTCGGTGAAAGTCCGAGAAGTTACATAGATTGCATGAACTGCATTGTGGGACGGATAAAACCAATTTCAAATTGTTTTCAAGTGTCATGTGAATCGCGATCTAAAAACCCTTTTTCAACTGTTTTCAAGGCTCTTATGAGTGAGTCAAAAGATGGATTATATCCTCACTTTCCTGTTTGCATGTGAAAACTCGTTTTAAAGGCTTGAAAGAGAGTCTAAAACTGCACCTCGTTTTCTAGCATGTTTAGCTTATATTGCACGCCTGTCTAGTTTCTGGTTAGCTTTGGCTCACGGTATGGGATTTGATTTTCTTCAGGTACCGGTCACGCAGGTTGAGCCGGAGGTACTGGGCAGATGGAAGAGTTGTAGTCTTCTTTTTTGTTCTTTTTGTTTCATGTATGTTGTAACATGTTTTCTCAGTATTGGAACCGTGTAATGTATATGTCGTTTGGCGATTATATACAATGCATGTATGTTTTATATTTGAGAGTGTATTCTCAGGTTAGTTGTTTGTGGATGTTTCACGTGACCCGAAGTTTGGGGCATGACATAAGCCGTAACTTGGTTTTTAATTATTTTTATCCCATGTTTCATTCTGAATTTTTAGGTTTTAACTCGTTCTATTAATTCATGGTTTCCTTCCTAATAAATCTAACTTTAAGTCATAACTTGATTTATAATTATTTTTATCTCGCGTCTCGTCCTGAATTTTTAGATGTTAACTCTATCTATTAATTCGTGATCATCCTTTCCAACGAAATTAATTTTGAGCCGTAACTTGGCTTTTAATTATTTTTATGATCCCAAAATTGCAAGGTCTTAACTCGACCGATCAATTATTTTTTCGATTAAGATAATTTCTTGAATCTTAGCTCGATCCTTTTAATTATTTTATCCCCAGTCGAGTTCTTAGATCTTGACTCGATTTTTGACTCGCTAGTTTATGCTCCCTTTAGATCTTGACTCGATCTCTAGGATTTGTTCGGTCATATCAATATTTATACCAGTATTTACATCATGTTAACATTTGTTTTTGCATCATATTTCTTATCATTGTATCCTTGCATTTTGCCTCATGAACTACGTTTTGGTCTGATCCCTAGCAAGGGGTACGTAGAAAGTTCGATAAAAATTTGAGTACGACCAACATCATATACATGCTTGTATGTTTGTGGCCTAAGCTTGGTGGCTCAATCAAATGATTGTTGTTTCTGGATCATTGATCTAACTTACATCATGCGTTGCTATATAAGTTATATCAAAGAGGGGCAACTGTAGACACCATAATTTGACCCCACCTAATCTTAGGTGAATCCAATGATGAAAACAGGTGGAATGGTGCTTCAATACAATCCTCGAAAAGTGATCTAAGCTCGGTATTTGAACCAAGAACCTTCAAACCAATGAAATTTTGTTGAACCACCGATAACTTGTTATGTAAGTCATTCCTAAAGTGGCCACCGCCCTGTTCATTGTGGCGATCGTCAATAGAACCTCTTAGAAACCTTAACCAAAAGTGGCGACAGCCACATTCAACCTGGCGCTCGCCAACTTGCATTGTGGCGACCGCCAATGGAACCTTGTGGAACCTTTCTTAAACATGGCGACCGCACCTCCAACCTGGCAACCGCCAACTCTAAATGGTCTAACGTGTCCCAAAACGTTGCAACATCTCATTGGTTGAAGAATTCTATAAATACCATACCCCTGGTACGTTTTTCAAGATAAAAAATTAGTATAAGATTTAGTGAGAGAAGCTCTGCCAAGTTGCTAAGCAATTCTGAGTCCCAACGATGAAGTCCTGCCGAAATACTGAGATTCGAACCTCCAACGCCTACATTGAAAGCCTTGCTTGGATCACCACCCGGGGATTGGACCATTGAAGCACATTTCCTCAACTTGAGGATTCATAAGCAATTTAGGTATTTTATTTAGATCCCCGATCCTTCTAACTCCATTTCCTCCCTTTTGGAGTGATCGGGTTAAATTCGAAGTTCAATTCATGCATTTTCTTCATTTATGTAGTTAAACTTGCTTGTTGTTTACATTACCTCATGTAATTTAATTACTTTAATTAACTTCTTAGTTACACTTTCACACTAAGTATATTGTTATTTTTCATTAATTCATTAAATAGTGCTAATATGTTTTGGCAATTACAACTTATTAAAATTGTTAATTGTTATAATAATGCACTTACATTTATGTAAATGTAGTAATTAATATTACATTTCACATTTGAGTTAAATAGTTGTATTTGATCTCTCTTATCTTTCTAGCATTCATTTTTTATTTCCTTTTCTTTTCTTGTAATTAATTTAATGTTCTTTTATGCTTTTAAGCATTAGCTTAATGTTTTTTTCATTATTAGTATTTTTTTATTTTATTAACAATGCTCTATTTGTCTTAATTTTCTTTCTTTTTAGTTATTAGTTTAAAATGTTCAATTTAACATTCATTTTTTAAATATTAGTATTTTTTTTCTTTTCTTATAAAAGTTTCTTCTCTTCTTTTTTTTTAATTACTAACTTTAATTTTCTTACATTTTCTTTTCTTTTCTTGTCCTATTATTATTAGCTTCATTTTTTTTTCTTATGATCATTTTCTTTTTCTATTTAATGTAAACATTAATTTTTTCATATTATTAAACCCAAAAACTCGCAAAAAGTTTTTTAAGTTAATTTTCATCTTTAAATGTTAGTATAAATTTCTCTTATTATAGTAATTTTTTTTTCTTTTCTTTTTTTTATATTTGGTCTCTTTTAAAGTATAAAATGTAAATAGTTAGGTTTTTCTTTTTCAATAACTTAATAACATTTTCTAACCTTTTTATTTTAGCATAATTTTTCTGTTGTAAAGTTTTTCTCTTCTTTTAAATCTTTAAACCCTCTTTTTGTTATAGAACTCTTATTTTAAATTTCCTTGTTAAGTAAGCTTTCCTTCAGTGTAAAATTTTTTTTTTATACATATTTTATTTTACATTTAGCATTTTTTTATGTTAATGCCAATCTAGTTTATTTTGATAACATGCATATTTTGGTTATTTTTTTAAAAACATTTTGTGTCTAAAATAGTTTGGCTTATTTTACAACAATTCATATTTAGGTAGTTTTGACAACTTCTATCATGTTTTTATTATTTAATGCATGCCATAATAGTTTAGTTTATTTTGATGAAATTGCATGACGGTGTACTCCATGTATCCTTTAGTTAGAAATTACATGTCATAAGACTTAGGATTTCATCCCTTTATTTATTTTGATTTGGAGTGCTGTGTACATATATTATATATTTTTTATAGTTAATTTTGAATGTTCTCTCTTTGCCTCCATTTTTTTATTTGCATGCATTTGAAAAATAATGTTAAAGAACCAATGATGATTAGTAGAGGCCAACCTTGCGATTGGGCGAATGGGGTGCCTGGCACATTCCTCGATTCGTACCTTAGCCACCGAACCTTTTTCTCTGGTTAAATATTTTAAAGATCAGTAGCCTTTTTTGTTTTTTTTTTTGTTTTTCTCAAAAATTAAGTGGCGACTTCATTTTCAACAAAAATAGATTTTTAAAATTTGGCTTTCAAGGTGTTAAAATATTTTTTAAATATATTTTGAATCTCATATTTTTGAACATTTTTTAAAAATTCCAAAAATTGTGGCGCCACAGATACCAATTGTTGGAGGCAAGACTGTCAAGATCTTTATTTTTGCAAATGATTAACGAAAAAAATTAACTAGATGGGCAATCGCCAAAACGGGCTCCAAATAAAACTTTTGATGATGAATGATCAAAATAAAACCTGCGTATCCGAAGTTAATTTAGAAGAATACCTTTTTACCGGTCGAATCTTCAAGTTCGATTTGAATCCAAGTTGAAGCTCTCATCAGATCTTCTACTTTATTTTCTTATGCGATTTTTGGATATAGTGTGGGTTATAATCCTCCAAGAACTCGAACTGACCAAATCAGAACAGATTTAGTCTTAGTAGACAAGTTATTAAACTGGTTTAACCTACACGCATATTTATAGGATTACAGTAGAGACTTAGAGAGTAATTATGAGTAAGACTTCTAGTGGAATAGAGACACGCATCAGCGGTTTTTACAATTAAGCAAATCTCATAGCGGCATCTGTAATTATGAAAAACTAGCAGCGGTTTCTACAATTTTTATAAAATATTGAATTATAATTCACACCACTAAATAACTATAATTGCACTCTGACCCATAATCTCAAGACCATATTGCATTGAGCTCCTACTATTAAATACTTACCATTTTTTCCCATGTTAAAATTCTCGATACCCGTTAATTAAATTTAATTACTGATAATTTAATTTAATCGGCATCTTAATATTTTTTAAACCCTTCTGCTTAACTTATTTGACCGTCGGATAATTAAATCCACTTGTTGGGTTTAGCCCGGTCAAAACTTATGAGTTTCCTTAAGAGGGTATCGTCAATCCCAATCTTTTGGGATATAGATTCTGTCAATAATTAATATTTCTTATATAAATAATACCGCTATCCAACTCACCGAGAATATAGACCCATATAAAATTGCACCCTCTAATGAATCAAAAC
>JAULJZ010113960.1:0-11444 GCA_032270985.1 Heliamphora pulchella
ACTCTAATAGCACGATCGGCAATCCAAATCGACGCTGGAAGCCAGGAACCCTAAATCCGCACTGAGTCAGCGCTGGAACCCGAGATTCGCAGATCAAGATGATTCAACAGAAGCTTCGAAGATGTTCGGGATCAAAGGTGCGTTCTCACTTCTCTCAGTTGTCATTGTGTCGGGCCCTGTATCGTCTGTAACGGGTCTATAACAGCCGTTACAGGCCGATACACTACTGTTAAACGTAACGTAACGGGTGTAACGGGCATTACAACGGCAATGCTCTTTGCAACCAATATCTTCAAGCGTAACGGGATCGGGCCTTGAAGATAACGTTATGTAACAGCCGATCCATTACGTAACGGCCGTTATTTAGAACCTTGCACTGACTGGAACCGCGAATCAAAATAGCGAGAAATCGTCGCCGACTGATGCGCAACACCAAAAAAAACACCAAAAACAAGAAATATCACCAAATCGAACACCGATCTGACAAAATCAAAGGGTTTCGGCACCTATAAAGCAGATCTGGATGAGTAAAACACGTGTCGAGTAGCGCGATTGACAGATGTGAGGCTAGGGTTTCCAAAAATGGCAAGAAGCTTCAAAGGCACCAAAAAACAAACTTCAGTCGACATCAAAATGATTCAAAAAAATCTCCACCAGAACCTGAGACGAATCTAGTCATGGAGTCGCCAACCATAGTTGTCCGTACAATCGGTGGCGTTACACTGATGTTATCGTACGGTAGATGACGTCAGCACACCAAATTTACCTCCTGGTACGTTCCAGATTAATTAGAACTATTCTAGAGTTGAATCTTTGCTCTGATACCAAGTGAAAGTGTAAAGGTAGTAACTTTAGGATTTTAGAGAAGAGAAAAGAGAAGATTAGAAGAATAAAACTAGAGTTAGGAACTTAACCAGTCCCTTCTCCCTGATATCTATTTATATAAAAAGAATATACGGTATAACGATAAAAGTACCCTTAATACAGAAAATAAAAACTCTAACAGTGATATTTGTGAAATTCTCTATGGACATGCATTGGCTTTTAATTTAGTTAAAAGCCCTTTGTTTAAGAAAATGTTGGTGTATATTGGTGAAAATGGTAAGGGATTAAAACCCCCTACTTATCATGAGGCTAAGTTGTCATTTTTTAAAAAGGAGGCCGATAGTGTGAATGAAGGATTAAAGGTGTATAAAAAAGAATGGAAGAAAACGGGTTGCACATTGATGTTCGATCCATGGACCAATGGAATGTCTCGGTCCCTTACTAATTTTCTTGTCAATAGACCAAGTGGTATTGTTTTTATTAGATGAATAGACACCTCGGGTATTATCAAGAATTCTAGGAAGTTGTTTAAGTTGCTTGATGATCTAGTGCATGAGGTTTTATAGGAAAATGTTGTCCTATGACCGATAGTGCAGCGAAATATGTAGGTTCCAATCGATTAATAGAGAAAAAGTATTCAAAATTGTTTTGATCTCCTAATGTAGCGCATTGTCTTGATTTAATCTTATCCAACATAGGCGATTTGCTAATCTTCAAAGATACACCAACAAAAGCAAAAGAAATAACTGTTTTCATATATAAACATGCTTGGGTGTTTCACTTGCTTAGAAAATTTACAAAGTAAAGGGAGTTGACACCCCCCGCGATTACTAGAGGAAAGTGTTCGGGATAGTTTTAGGATATGCTTAATTTTGGAAAGCAATCACATATTGCTTGAAGTGTGTGTCCCCATTAGTCAAAGTTTTGAGACTTATCGATAGTGATGCAAGCCAGCAGTGGGGGAACATTTATGAAGCGGTAGATAGAGCCAAAGAAGAAATTGCTTCAAATTTTAACAATGTAAGGGGGAGACATGATCTCATTTGGAATATTATTGATGAGAGATGAAATTTGCAACTCTATCGACCCCTTTATGCGGTAGCATATTTCCTAAATCCTAAGTAAGTTTTTCACTCTTATATATTGTTTGAAACTTTGAATCATCTTTTATTTTTTTGTGTTACAGTTATAGATTGATAGTAAAGAATCTAAAGATTGTTTACAAATCCATCTATGTTTTGTAGGTTCCGCTATGATGATAATTTTCGTGCGGATATGGAAGTGAAACTTGGGTTGTATAATAAAATTATTGGGAAGATGTATCTCGAGTTGGAGACAAGTTAAGATTGATGAGCAGCTAATAAGAGCCTAGCCACCTTGATAAGAGAAAAGAAGCAACCGATAAACTTTGATTTTAAATTTATGATTCATCAAGTTGTAATTTAAAATTTAAAGTCATTATAATTTACTATTCTTTATTATTTAACATTATATTTTCATTTTATCTTTATGATGAGAGAATTTTGGTAAAGAGTGCAAGAAGCTTCAAATGCTAGCTATAAGGATCCTAAGCCTCACTTATAGCGCCGCGGGATGTGAGTGGAATTGGAGTGCTTTTTATCATGTCCACTCTATAAAACGGAATCGTTTAGAGCAACAAAGGTTGATTGCATTGATTTTTGTAAAAGTATAACATTTGACTTGAAATGAGATAATTGAAGAGGCAAGAGGGGTGCCACCGATGATCCGATTTGTTTGTTGGATATGGAATACGGTGATAAATGGATTATTGAGATGGAAGATCCATGTCTACCCATAGATCAAACATGGATAGACATCCAAAAGTGCTCCCAAGATGGAGTTAGTGACGGTAAAAAGAGGAAAAGATGTATAATTCAAAATTCTAGGTACTTACCTCAATCTTTATTTTTTATGTAGGACCAAGAAACTTAAATGCCATTGCCAACAAGAAAGGAAAAGGTAAATTAGTTGACGAGTATGATGAAGTGGAAGTAATTGAGAGTGATAAGATGAAAGAACATGAAGAAAAGTTAAATGAAGCGGTAATTGTTGAAGATCAAATAGGGTCCGATCTAGATATTGGAGAAGAAGATGATGATGATTGATGATTGATGATTGATGATTTATGATGAAAGGATTATGATTTGAAGACATTTTTTGAACTTTTAATCTTGTGTAATGTCTAACTTTTGGAAGTTGAAGTTGTAAACCTTTGATGATTAAAGAACGCTTTTGATTTGAGATTTTCTTAACTTCTTGTATTTGAAATGGTTATCATTCACAAGAAGTTATGAACAAAAGAGGTAAGACACTTGCATATATGACCAAGAGGTGCGGGCCCAAATCCCGCCATGATCTATGATTCTACATTACATGTTTGATTATGGCATGCTATAAAAATATAATTTAAGAACAATGTCAATAACCATTTCAAATGCAAGTTAAGAAAATCTCAAATCAAAAGCGTTCTTTAATCATTAGTGTTTACAACTTCAACTTCCAAAAGTTAGACATTACACAAAATTAAAAGTCTCAAAAATTGTCTTCAAATCATAATCCTTTCATCATCAATCATCTTCATCTCCAATATCTAGATTGGAGTCGTCATCATCCCCATCTTGATCTTCAACCATTACTGCTTCATTTAATTCTTCTTCATGTTCTTCTTCTATCTCACCACTGTCAATTACTTCCACTTCATCATCCTCGTCAACTAAAACTAATTTACCTTTTCCTTTCTTGTCGACAATGGCATTTATGTTTCTTGGTCCTACATTAAAAATAAAGATTGAAAGTACCTTAACTTGAAAGTGAAATTTCGACAATAAGTAAATAGAATTTTGAATTATACCTATTTTCCTCTTTTTAGCGCCACTAGCTCCTCCATCTTTAAAGCACTCTTAGATGTCCATCCATGTTTGATCTATGGGTAGACTGGATCTTTCATCTCGGTAATCTATTCATCGTCACATTCCATATATGACAAACAAATCGAATCATAAGTCCCACCCCTCTCTTGCTTCTTCAATTGTCTCATTTCAAGTTTGATGTTATACTTTACAAAAACCAATGCATTTAACCTTTGTTGCTTTAGACGATTCCGTTTTTTGGAGTGGACATGATCAAAAGCGCTCCAATTCCTCTCGCATCCCGTGGCACTACAAGGGAGGCTTAGTATCCTTAAAACTAACATTTGAAGCTCCTTGCACTCTTCACCAAAACTCACCTACCATAAAGTTATAACAAAAATATAATGTTAAAGAATAAAAAATAATAAATTATAACGACTTCAAATTTTAAATTACAACTCAATGAATTATAGATTTAAAATCAAAGTTTATCGGGTTGCTTCTTTTCTCTTGTCAAGATTACCAAGCTCATACCAAACATTCCCTCAACCTTCTTGACCTTTACTAGTTACTTCCATATGCACAAGAAAATTATCATCATCATAGTGGAACCTACCAATTAGATGAATTTGTAAACAATCTTTAGATTTTTTACTGTAAGTCTTAACTATAACACAAAATACAAAAAATGATTCAAAGTTTCAAACAATATATGAGTGAAGAATTTTCTTAAGATTTAGGAAATATGCCGTCACATGAAGGGGTCGATGGAGTTACAAATTCCATATCTCATCAATAATATTCCAAATGCAATCATATCTCCCCTTTAATTGTTAAAATTTGAAACAACTTCTTCTTTGGCTCTATCTACCGCTTCAAAAATGTATCCCATTGCCGGCGTTGCATCACCATCTACAAGTCTCAAAACTTTAACCAAAGGGTCACACTTCAACCAATATTTAATTGTTTTCCAAAATCTAGCATCTCCTAAAACTATTCCAACCATTTTCCTCCCAAGAACGTTGGAAGAATAAGCACTTATAGCCCACTCTTCCAATACAAACATAGTTCTAAGTTGAATCTTCCTTTCTTGGATACTTTTCAATGTAAGAAAAGAGCCTGCAAATTGAGTAACCGCTGTTCTTGTCAACTCCCTTTGCTCTGTAAACTTTCTAAACAAGTGAAACAGCCCAGTACGTCTATATATGAAAACAGTTATTTCTTTTGCTTTTGTTAGCGTATCTTTGAAGATTGGCAAATGGCCTATGTCAAATAAGATCAAATCAAGACAATGCGCCGCACAAGAAGACGAAAACAATTTTGGATACTTTTCCTCTAATAATCGACCGGCACCTACATATGTCGCTGACTATCGATCAGCACTAGTACCATATTTTCCTCTCCAATGTCATGCACTAGATCATCAAGCAACTCAAACAACTTTCTATAATTTTTTATAATAACCAAGGTGTCTATTGATCTAATAAAAACGGTACCACTTAGGTTATTGACAAGAAAATTAGTAAGGAACCATGACATTCCATCAGTCTATGCATCAAACATCAATATGCAACCCGTTTTCTTCCATTCTTTTTTATACAGCTCTAATCCTTCATTCACATTATTAACTTCCTTTTTCAAAAATGACACCCTAACCTGATAAAAAGTCAGAGGTTTTAATCTCTTACCATATTCACCCATAGACACCAACATTTTCTTAAACAAAAGGCTTCTAACTAAATTAAAAGCCAATGCATGTTCGTAGAAAAACTCACAAATATCTCTAATCACGGGCTCCCTTCGTTTCACCATTTGATTCAAAGTTTGTTGGTTTTTCTCCTTTAGTAACATATGCATCCATGGTTCTCTTACTTTTAAGTCTATCATCTTTCTCCACAAAACATTCATCATCCACATTCACAATATTATTGCTTTGTTTTTTTTCTTGTAGTTGTAAAAAAAATTCTCACATCTTCAGAAACTTGAGAACATAGGCCGATGTTATCACGGGTTCCGACCAAGTGATGTTTTATCTGAATCACCCCACTCCAATATTCTTTTCCACAGAAATTACAGTCCAAGTGCATTCTATTATTTCTTTAACACGAGTATTAGGGGTGCACACGGTCCAGATTGGACCGGTTCTTTAAGAAACCAAGAACCGAACCGTTACCAACGATTCCAAGTTTTTTGAAACCGTGTCCGAACCATTCAAGTAACGGAACCGAACCGGAATCGATCCGTGAAAATGGATCGATCACGGTTCAGTTAACGGTTCTATCACTTCAGAAAAAAAATATTTTCAAAGATTCAGCAAAAAGGCATTTTCAAAGCTTCAACAAAAAAGCTCAAGAAAAAATACTTACAAGCAATATGCATTCTTAGCAACAAATGTATACTTACGGCCATTGAAGCCGTGGTAGAGAAAACAAATAAGTCAGTATTTCCACAGATTGAGATCTACAGAGGCACACATTTTTATCGGTTTATTTGGAAGGTCAAGTTTATGACTTTTTGGTTCAAAAAATATGTATGCGTTTCTGGTTCAAAGAATATGTATGTCGAATATCAGAATATGTATAAGTTTCTCAGTTCCTAGTTCAAAGAAAGTGATGGTAAACTAAATCTTTAGGGTTAGGGTTAGGGTTAGGGTTAGTGAAAAGAGGGCAATGACAAAAGAGATCGAAAATCAGACCTGGGGAGGGTGGCGATGACAGAGGAGATCGGCGGCGACAACGTCGCGACGATAGAGACCGGTGGCGACGACGATAGAGAGCGTTAGTGGTCGCAAATCACAAAGAGCCGCTGCAAATGGCAACCTCTGAGAAGCAAATCAGTGAAATCGCAAAGAGCCGCCGACTCTGATTGTGTGTTATCTCAATGGCGCAGCCTGAGCCTTTGGAAAAATCTATGGTTTCCCGCTTCTAAGGTTTCTTGCTTCTAAGGTTTCTTAATAGTTATAATACTTATGTTTTGTTTTTGAAGTGAAGTCTTAGTCACTGAAGTGGGAATTCAAGAGATTAGAGACAAGAGTCATGGCTGTGTGTGTTGTGTTTATTATTTCACGGTTCGGTTCGGTTCGAACCGTGAGTATTTTTGAAGAACCGAGAACCGAACCGTTGTAACGGTTTTCTAATTACACAAACCGTAAGCGAACCGAACACAATTTTAACTGGTCCAAACCGTCTGGTCCGGTCCGGACCGGACCGGTTTATCGGTTTAATCGGTTTTTTGTGCACCCCTAACGAGTATAATGGTCCCATACACAATCATTATTTTTATTTGCCTTTTGTTTGTTTTTATCAACCATTCTCAATAGAAAAATAAAACACTTGTTGTTCTTTAATGTCAAAAAAACACTGGCCCACGGTGCTAATTACTTAAAAACAAGTGCTCACTTCCCGACAAAAGAAAACAATGAAGAAAGGGGGAAGAAGACAAACCTCTTGGCAGTTGGTCCAAAAAACTCAAGCAAACTCAACAACTCAAGCACCGAATGAACGAATTGTCCAACTATCAAACAGGTGATCCCAAATTGCAGCATAGTAGCAACCAGCGAAACAGTGCTTTGTTTTTTGTAAGTCACCACTGAACAGGTGAACACTTCTTCGATTCTTTGTAGTTGTCGAACAATGAAAATGTTTCACAAAATTAAAACGACATTAAAGAACAAACCTAATTAACTTTTCAAACCTATATTCAGTGGAAATACGCAAAAAATACCAAAAACCATTTTTCCCATTTCGGATCCGACAGACCCGACCTAGATCCAACGCCTTTTTTACACAGACAAATCGAGCAATTCGTTCCTTTGTACAATTCATTGATTTGTCATGCGGTTCACAGCCGTTTGTGATTCACCCTTTAGATTCGAATCGTTTCATATGCGAATCAAATCGAATCGCGAATCATATGGTTTTGACAACTATGCATTTAATATCTATACAGTATATATAGGTTATTCTATATATGTAAAAATTATGATCAAATTTCTACGATTCACGATTCAATTCGAGTCAAGATTTGGAAAAAACCAATTTTGATTCACGATTTAACAACTATGGTCTCTTAAAACTTGAGTCGGTCTAGCAATAGAAAATTACAATTTAGTTGTCCATTGATATTTTATTTCCTTTCTGTTGCAAATAATCTGAGAACCTCATTTAACTATCTTACTGGTTCTTCCTACTGTGGGAAACTAATCAATAAAGTGAAGGAAAGTAAGTGAACTTACAAAATGAGAAGCAATGATTCTTGGAAACAAGGAAGCAACAAGCATCCCAGGAACAAGTCGATCTTGAAATCCAGCATTCTGGGCACATTCGAGATCAAAATGCAGAGGATTTGAGTCGTGGCTCAGTTTTGAATATTCAAGAACATCTGAGCTCAAGAAAATCCTTGCTTGCTTTAAAACATCTCCGCTTTTGATCTTAGATGCTGATAAGCCTGATATTGAAGAGAACCCCATGGTGGGGATAAAGCTTGAAACAATACGCTTTATAAGCATTTTCAGAAAATTCTACCAGATGACATTGTCTCTCAGCTTGAAAGGAAGCTAAAGCTACAAGACGATTGGGAGTGACAAGGGGTGATCGGTAATTGCCAATGCACTAAAGTTTAACACCATGTAAGGTTTTTACGTCTTCCTTCCAAATTCTAACAGATTAAAGGCTCACATAACAACTGCCACTCGCGGAAAAGGTGGGAATAAGCCAGCTTAACCGTTAAAAATGATGATTTCGTAGCTGGAGAATGAGTGTGGTGCACCTGAAATGGGGCAGATTAAGATTATATATCAGAAACAGTTGTGGTAAGATTAGATAAACATGGGAAATGCAGAACCCAAAAAAGAGTGATGTATTAAGAAATATTTTTTTCCCTCCAAATGCCTATTCGACCAAGAATATTGCGGTTATTTGAGAATGTTCAAAGGTACATCCATTGTATGTGATTTTGAGGATAAATAGTCGATAATAATCTTAGACCATTTGAAGCATGCTCCACATTGCCGGTAACAGTTGGGTATATTTGTAATAAACTGTCTTTAAAACATTGGTGTGGGCATGTAACATTCTCAGAGGCCAAAATATTTATATCATGTCCATTGGTTGCATGCATACTCCCAGGTGAAACACTTTATTCCCGGCATAAGGATTATTACAATATCAATGACACAACACACTTCTTTTTTACTTGTGTTTGGATCATAATTATCAAAAGATTTAGTAAGGTAAAGGAAAATCATACTATAACCAGGAAAAAAAAAAACTTATTTACTTTATTTATCTTTTGGTATAATCCTTTATTTTCTTCCTTTCCCTTACTATAAATCAGTAAATCCCTCCACAAATCCATGATTCAAACACAACCTTCATGTTATGAAACACACAAATAAATAAATAATAGAAGGGCACAATGAAATGGGAAGTGCAATGTTATATGAATTCAGTTACAGGGGATGTTGAAATGTCGTAACTAGTAACAATGAACACTGTGAATTAACTAGCGAACGACTGAACGACTGACTCATCTGCATAATCACAATCCACTACCATGCTGCTTCTTTTTTTTCTTTAGCAATGGCCGTTGGATAATGCATTGCACCAAAAAAAGTATGGCAAAGGATCCTGGTTCCATCTACATCACCAGTTTAATTCTTTTTTTTTTTATCAGCTCGTCTACGCCACAAGTTTAATTCTTTTTTTATCAACAAATATGCACACACCCACTTTTACACCTTGCACTTTGACAAACTCCGCACCTCCCGTTAGGGAGTATAACACACCCATACCATAGAACCAAAGGCCTTCTGATTCACGAGTGTAATTATTATGAGCACAGGGTTCCATGCCGCGCGAGCCACTACATCTCTCCTAAGCATTTCATCGAACAGGAAGCATACAAATCGTATGTCCCCACATCATGCAGAGGATAGATCACTGGGAAATCCTAGCTCCAATAAGCATATCAATAAACTGTTAGTTAGTCTACTACTATTTCCGATCCAAACAGGGAAAGAATTATACAAGAATCGCAAGCAACTTCATCTGGCGCACCTGGGCAACCATTCAAATTCTGTATATACAAATTGAAAGAAATTAATCGATAGCACAAATACATGCATATGTACAAATACATCTATTAAGAAACATGAGAAGATTAGAGGAAATACCTATTTGTGAGAAATCGAAAATCGATACAAGAGCCGAGCTCCACGTCGGGGTTTATATTGGACCGGAATTGGCTCTCTCCAGTGTGTAAGAATTGGACCGTTTAGATTGTTCCGTGGGATAGGCTTCATTTGGCTGGACCTAAAATATTTTACTTATTTTTTAGTGTTTAGTTTTATAAAATAATTTAAAATATTTTCTTTTATAAGATTAAAATTAATTTATTAAAATAAGAGGTAAGTTATTTTGCAGTAGTGGTGATGGTGACAACGTTAGAGGTAGTAGTGATAGTGATAGTGATAGTGGCAATGATAACTTTTATTTTTTTATAAAAAAAATATTTTTTAAATATCACCTAAACATCCAAAAACAAAAACAAACAAAAAATTGTAAGTTAATTTTACATAAAAAAATATTTTTTATTGTAAAATATTTTATATCGAATCAAACGGAATCTAACTAAAACGATTATACTTCTTAAATTTCTCTCATTATAAAAAAAATAAAAAAAAACAAAAACAAATAACAAAAAAAGTTTTAAAAGTCAAATAAGAAGAAAAAAATCTCGTTAAAGACTTTAATAATTCTTTTTTCGTCTTTAGTTAATTTTTATTAACTTTGGTTAAACAGTAATACTTTTAAATTCGTTTTATGATGACAAATGAAAAAAGCAAAAAATTTAGAAAAAAAAAAAAACCATAACCAACCCCCCCCCAAAAAACCGAAAAAATTAATCTGGGTCCGTCTAGTTGACTTGTTTGTGAATAAATCCTAATTACTTTTTAATTATTCTACATGGTCCTATTTTTAAAATTTATAATTGTTCTTGATAAATATACCACTCCACATACATGAAACATTCGGCGATAACGACATGACCTATCATGCTCCAAAATTTAGGGTCACGTGAAAATTCATCAAACACCAGTTTTTATGAAAATAGATTTTTTATACTACAAATCCACTTGTTGAAACCAAAAGAATACCCAATATACTTCTCTCATAAACAGTAATATTCATATTCAACAAGTATAAATATATCACCCCAAGGCATACAAAATACGCCTTTAGCAGACATACAAAAAGAAGATTAACAAAATCTTCTGCCACCACGGGCACCACTAGATCAACTTCTCATCATCAATCTCCTGACCTGAAAATGATTTTATAGCAAAACTCCCACACCGTGAGCCGAAACCCAATAAAAACAAACTATATAAAACTGTAAAGCAGGATATGCAATCATATGGTAGGAGTTAACTCAACCACAAGTAAAATCAGGCATTATAACTAATGCAAACAACAGTTAAAGAAAACTATAATTAAAACGTTACTTTCCACTCGGATCACGCAACCGAGGAAAGATAAACTAGTAAAACAGTATACTCCACTCGGCCCACATAGCCGAGGAGAAAGATAAAATGAATCCTATGTACCACTCCGTCACAAAGGGACAGATGTAGCAACTATAGACTCCTGCCCTTTTACCCAATCCCTACACATCGTAGGACCAGTTAGATAAATACAAGTTCTATACGAAGCCACCACAACGTAAAAGCTTAATTTAAGGGCCCGAAAC
>JAULJZ010113971.1:0-11443 GCA_032270985.1 Heliamphora pulchella
AATAAAATCAAATCAGAATAAAATCAATCTAATCAATCTAATATTCTAATCAATCTAAATCTAATATTCCAACAAGTAAGTATTTTGTACTCTCATTTATTTTGTGATACTCAATTTCACATCTATGTGAAATAGAGAATTAATCGAATATATATAAAAAGAAGTAGAATATTACTATAAGAACTTGAGTATAAATATTTTTGGCCACATTGTAAGGCATTTTATCAAGTTATTAGGTCAATATTATATTCTACTTAAGTTGTTATATGTATTATCTCCTTTTACAATAAAATTTCCATAATTCTATAATGGTAACTCTAGTTTTGAGTGAACTACATACTTAAATTTATATGTGATTGTGTTTTTCTCTTTCTTCTTGTTTTTTCTTTTTCGTTTTTTGCCCCAACAGTCCATTCACTCAAACTTCTCTTGATGATTTGAACTTGCATTTATGTTCAAACTAGGTAGTTTTCTTTTGCTCCATGAAATTAATTAGGAAGTTGGATCAAACCCCTTTTCACCTTCCACACCCTCTTCGCCGGCCGCCACGTAAGAAGAGCTGGAAGAATTAAAAATAGCGGTGCAAATATCAATTCTCTAATACTAATAGCACCAGCCACATTGGTGTAAATCAATGTGCAAAAAATAATGATGATGTTTCAGGTGTGTTAATGTCTTGTCTATATAGGTCATATGAAGATTTGAATCCTTTTGCCCATTTATTTTCTCCCTTTTCCCCCCATTTCTGATCTGATACAACTAAAAGTAGATTGGAAGACACATTCAGATAAAAGGGCTATGATTGTCTAAGGATGGAGTCAGTTGAACTGTCCCAGGTTTGGTTGATCAGTTATCATATATGATCATAAAATTTAGTGTTCCACCATGTAATGTAACTTCTTATATTGAACCCAAATCGGTATCAGAAGCAAAGAGGGTTTCTGATAACTTGTTGGACTGTGAAGAGTATATCCAAAGAAATTGATAGATATATATGGATGAGAGAGCTTAGTTTGGCAGTGATAGAAAAAAGGTCATGCACTTTAGTCTACGTATGATCCAAGCTACAAATTAACATATATACCTAGCAATTGACTCAACATGTATGGGGCATTTTGGTAATCCTCTCCCACCATTTACACTGAACATGAAAAATTGTGGAGGGGAACTATTAAAGGGAAATGACCTCTTAAACTAATAAGAAAAATGACAAAAATGCCTTAGCTCTATGCCCACCAGAGCTTCGTTTCTGGTAGAAAATGCATCTTTATCAGTTTATTGCACCTAGCTAGAAGAGCATGGGCTATATCAAGTATGAGTACTTCATAAACGGTGATATATTAACCCTGCCCATCTAGTTTCACAAACATGCCAGTTGATTGCTTCTTGCCTCCCTTATTTCATCTTCTGGTCCCAGCCTCACCGCCGATTGTCTTGTTACGATTCACTACAAGAAAAAAGGTCTATAGTAACAGAATTTTATGTGATAAGTATAAAATTGTTACTAAAAGTAAGTGTTTTCTGACAACAATATGAATTGTCACTAAAAAACTTAAGTTGTGACATTTTTGTGATAATTTTTTATTTGTCACATGATTTTTGTCATTGAATGTGTGGCGAAAAAGTAGATTTTACTCTAAAAGAATTAATGATAATAATTTTAGCGACAACGAGTATGTTGTGACTAAAAATTAATTATTAGTGACAACATTTTTGACTTATTACTAAATTTCATTGGACTAACTTTTTGTGATAATATAAGTTGTTATCAAAAAATGTATCGTTGTATTTTTTGAGATAATTTTTTATTTGTAACATAAATTTTGCCACTAAATGTGTGGCGAAAAAATTGATTTGTCGCCAAATTTTTTTAGTGACAACACTTTTAACAATAATAAAAAGTTGTGACTAAAAATTAATTATTAGTGAGGACATTTTTGACTTACCATAAAATCTCATTAGACCAATCTTTTGTGAGAATACAAAATATTGTTATAAAAAAATGTATCGTTGTATTTTTGTGATTTTTTTATTTGTAATATAGATTTTGTCGCTAAATGTGTGATGAAAAAATAAATTCATCACCAAAAAAATTTTAGTGACAAAAATTTTAGCAATAGTGAAAAGTTATGACAAAAAGGTAATTGTAAATGACCATATTTTTGTCTTATCACTAAATCTTATTAGTTCGACTTTTTATGACAATATAAATTATTATTAAAAAATATATAACTGTGTTTAGTGACGAATATTTAATTTTTTACTAAAACTTTATTCAATTTATTACACTAATGTCTGCAATACTGACAAGTTATTATATTTTGCACATAAAAGTAGACATTATAGTTCTAATTAGTTGTCTATGTTCCATTATTTGTTTAATTAAAAATATTTATAATTTTAAAAATAGATTAAAAAAATGAATTTCTTGTAATGAATTTATGAATTAAATTTTAAAAATATATTCGGTTTTAATTTTTTCTAAAAATTTTGATTTTAATTTTTTGATTTATTCAAAAAAACATTATTTTTAATTTAACTTGTGTAATTTCACATTATCATATCATTTGTCTCAGTCATAGTTTTAAATCAAATAATAATTTAATGTAAACTCGGTCAAAAAATTTTCTAAAAAAAAAAACAAAAAAAACTGAACATACCCTAACTTTATTTCAAAGGAATCACTCCATATTTAGTAGATTTTTAGTTAAATTAAGTGATATTAATTATTTTTATTTAGTTGATTGATATTCTTTATAATTTATTAATATTAAATCACTATCATTGCTTTTATGTTTTTTTTTCGTATTAGAAGATTTGAATATATATATATATATATATCTATAGGATAAATTACACTGACTACCCATTTGGTTTCTGACAAAAACAAAAACCTCTCATGTGGTTTCTGAAATGTCATTAACCTCCCATCAGGTTTAATTTTTGCATCAAATTTGTCTAATCGTTAAATTTTTGCTCTGCTGTGCCTTGTTTGACGCATTTTTCGAATAAATTTTTATGATCCAATATGTTTATTACGTAGAACTCGTCGAGTTTGTTTAGTATGTAAAATTTTAGATTCATCTGATACCTATAGCTAAATAATTGAGTAGCATATGTTTAACAATGGCTTTTAAATTATAATTTTTATTTATTTATTTATAAAATAATATTAGGAGATCTTATTCAATCACTTAGTTACAGATATCAGATGAATTTGAATTTTCACATGCTAAATAAACTTGAAGAGTTCTACGTAATGAACGGATTGGATCATAAAAATTTATTCAAAAAATGCGCCAAACAAGGTGCAGCTGAACAAAAATTTAACAATTGGACTAATATGATGCAAAAATTAAATCTGAGGAGAAGTTAGTGACATTTCAAAAATCACGAGAAATATTTTTATTTTTATCAGAAACTAGATGGATGGTTAGTGTAATTTACCCATATAAATATATTCGAATTTATAGTCTTTCTTCAATATATTTTACAATACGAAAATGAACTTGACATAAACTACAAAAGATAGATGAATTGATAATAGAGCACATCTAACGACATAAAGATTTTAGGTATGGTTCCTTTTAATCTCTTCTAGTTATCTATTTATGACAATCAAATATTAGTCTTAGCGTATATTTGGCCTAATTTATTTCATAGTTTTTTTTAGTAAATTTTTGTTAATATTAACCCAAATAAGTGTACTCTTTAAATCTCTCTCATTATGATAAAATAGAAAAGTAATTTTTTTGACCAAACCTAAAAAAAAGTCATATGAAACGAAAAAGCCAACTTAACAGGTTTTTTTTGGTCTTTTGTGATATTTTTTATTTTTTATTAATTTTTCTCAACTTTAACCAAAACAGACATGCTTTTAAGATTAATCTCATTAAAACAAACAAAAAAAAGTAAAAAAATTAAACTAAAATATAAAAAGGTTCACAAAAAGACGAAAAAAATTTCAAAAAAAATCCCCTAGGCTTTTTAGTCCAAATATAGTCTATGATCCCAACTTGCAAAAGCTAGCATTTTTACTTTTTTGCGTTTTTAGGTAAAAAAATTAAATTGGGTTCATAATAGGTTATTTGGTAACTTAGTTTTTAAACTATCTTTTTTGAAGTTGGTTTTGAAAATATTACACAAGATATGCTCGGTGGTGCAGAAAATACATGTTTATTAACTTCCAACGATTGCAATAAACTGAATTTACAGAAAACGAAAAAGTAGAAAATAACGTGAAAAGAATACGCAAATCGAGTCTTACAAATGCAGTTTTCTTAAAAATGATTCACCGCATATCAAGGGTGTTGTAGGTATCTCCACCGGCGTCACTCTCCCAAGATAAAATGGCTGACCCGAACGTTGGAACACCTCCAAATATCGGCTACTCGAACGTACCTCGACTGTCTTCCTCTATCTCACAACTTGCAATCTCATTGTATACTTTTTTTGTTTTTGCAGAAAAACTAGAGAAGTTTTTATATAGAACTTCTCTCTTGGGGGTTACACCAAAATTGAATTGACAATTGAATAGCTAATTGAATTTTCAATTGAATTCTGGTATTGAATCCAATTGAATTCATATTTGATGCCAATTGAATTCATATTTACAACAATCCCTCCATGAATGAAATTGGCAGGAGTACAGATCCAGATTACAAACTTGACTGCAAGAGAGAGAGACAACAAAAAGTCCCAACATAGGATAGGTAGTGGTTAGCCTTGAACATTCTCTTGTAAGAACCTATCGGGTTTATCGGCAAACAAGTAGGTGGTACCGCCTTGAACTGTGTCGCCTTAACAGTAAACCGAGACAATATGATTCACACAACGACTTTCACAATGAAATTTTTGTTCTCACGGTTGTGTTCGTTTTGGCCATGAAACATTCTTCCTAGTTCTGCAAGTATTTTTTCTTGTCAATTTCTCAAAGAAGCGGCCTTACTTCATACTCACATAGATGACTTTTATTCAATGGTATTTCTCTATACCAACCTGGCTCACCAGGAAAAAATCATTAAAAGCTAATACTTAACCTCCCAAATCACCGCTGCATAATAGGAATAGGTACGAGTTCTCAAACTCCACGGTGATTATCCTAGGTAAATGCAATTAGGTTGTTCTATTGAACCTAGATCTTGAGATCTCTAGTCAACTAGGTTGAATTTTCCTTCACGTTACCTTTTTATGTCATAGGCTTTAATTCCATTCCTATCGATGCTCATTCAACTAACTCTCCAGTTAACCTTTTGGTCAGCGAATCGACAATATTGTCATTTGACTTTATGTAGTCAATTGTGACAACCCCACTTGAGAGTAATTTTCTAATGGTATTATATCTACGACGTATATGTCTAGACTTACCATTATACATATGACTCTGTGCCCTACCTATTACCGATTGACTATCGCAATGGATACAAATAGCTGATATAGGTCTAGGCCATCTTGGAACATCTTCTAGAAATTATCATAGCCATTTGGCTTTTTCAGTTGCTTTATCTAAAGTAATGAATTCTGATTCCATCGTAAAACGTGCTATATACGTCTGTTTGAAAGATTTTCAAGATACTGCTGCACCACCAAGTAGAAAGAAAAATCAACTTGTAGACTTTAAGTCTTTTGTGTCCGATATCCAGTTTGCTTCACAGTACCCTTCTAATACTACTAGATATCTGGTGTAGTGCAGTCTCAGATCACGAGTATATCTCAAATAGCGTAGTAACCTAACTATCGCTTTCCAGTGATCACATCTTGGATTACTCGTGTATCGGTTCAGTCTACTTACTGAATAAGCTATGTTGGGTCTTGTACAATTCATCAAGTACATTAGACTCCCGATGACTTGAGAATATTCCAATTGGGAGACGCTTTCTCTCCCATTCTTGGATAAATGGAAACTAATGTCCACCAGGGTTTTGGTGACTTTAGTGTCAGAATAGTTGAATTTTCTCAAAATCTTATCAACATAGTGAGTTTAAGACAACGTATGGCCGTCCAATGTTCTGGTGATCTGGATACCCAGAATCACATTAGCGGGATCCATATTCTGCATGTCAAATTTTGAATTCTACATATCTTTAGTAGACTGGATAACCTTGTCGTTACTTCTCACAATAAGCATGTCATCAACGTAGAGACACATGATGACATAACCTTTATCAGCGTCTTTGACATATATACATTTGTCACATTCGTTGATTCAAAATCCATGAGACAATACTACATTGTCAAACTTCTCATGCTATTGTTTAGGAGTTTGCTTTAGACCGTACAAAGATCTAACTAGCCTACAGACTTTTCCTTTAGGCCCAAAAAAACCCTCAGGTTGTTCCATGTAGGTTTTTTCATTTAAATCTCCATTTAGAAAAGCTATTTTTACATTCATCTGATGTATTGCTAGATTTCGTAAGGCCGCAATAACGGTTATCATGCGAATTGAGATTATCCTGGATACATGAGAAAAAGTATCAAAGTAATCTAGGCATTCCTTTTGTCTGTATCCTTTGATGACAAGCTTAACTTTGTACTTATCTTTTGATTCATCTCCTTTCATCCTTTGATAACAAGCTTAACTTTGTACTTATCTTTTGATTCATCTCCTTTCATCTTAATCTTGAATATTCATTGTAGCCCAAAGGCTTATTACCTTGTGGCAAATTCACCAGTTTCCACGTATGATTCTGCAGTCTGAAATTAATCTCGCTTTTAATAGTTTCTTTTCAAAACAGAGCCTCGTGACAGCTTACAGCTTCCTTGTACGTACGAGGCTCATTTTCTAACAAGTAGGTTATAAAATTCGAACCAAAAGAGGTTAATTTTTTAGCCTGTTTGTTACGTGTTGGCTCTATATCAACTTCATCTTCTTGATCTCTACTGCTATCATTAGCAAAATACAAAGTTCGTTTTACTAAACTAGACTCTTTAATGGATCTATACAGAAATATGTGTTCAAAGAATGACACATTTTTAGATTCTATGACTGTATTCTTGTGAATATCTGGTATTGCAGACTCATACACAAGAAATCGATAAGCACTGTTATTTTGAACATAACCAATGAAAACACAATCAACTATTTTTGGACCTACTTTCTCCTTCTTAGGAGGAGGTATAGCTACCTTCGAAAGACATCCTCATGTTCTTAAGTAATTATAGGTAGGCCTCCTACCCTCAAATAACTTTTTTCATTCTTCTTGCGAGATACTAAATTCAGAATGTCATTAGCAATGAGAACCGCTTCACCCCACATGTTCTGAGGCAACTCAGAACTCACCAACATAGCATTTATTATATCCTTCAAGGTACGATTTTTGCATTCAGCAGTTCCATTCTGCTGAGGTGAGTAAGGTGCAGTAATTTGGTAGATAATTCCATATTTAGCACAGCATCTACCAAATAGTGATTCATATTCACAACATCGGTCACTTCTCAACACCTTAATCTTTTTGCTAAGTTGGTTTTTAACTTCATTCTTGTATAGAATAAATTTGTTCAAAGTTTCATTCTTACTCTTTAGCAAGTATATATAGCAATACTTTATACTATCATCAATAAATTTGATGAAGTACTTATTAACACTGGGAGTTTGAACATATTTTAGATTACACACATCAGTGTGAATTAAGCCCAATGGTTTGGTGCTTCTTTTAACCGAGTGAAATGAAGACCTAGTTAACTTAGCCTCCACACAAGTTTCACACTTGTGAGTTTTATCAATATCAAAACTAGATATGTGCTCTAAGTTAATTAATCTACGCATAGAATCATAATTAACATGACATAGTCTACCATGCTACAAAATGGAAGACTCAAGCACATTAGCAACATTGATTTTTATTTTATTAGCAGTGAAAATGACAGTCATTACATTCATTTTGAATAGACCATTGGTCACATATTCTTTCCCCATATACATCCCAGCCTTAGACAGAGTAACTTTATCTGCCTCAAAGACCATCCAAAACTCGTGCTTGCTCAATGGAGACTAAGATATCATATTCTTCCGAATATCTGGCACATAGAGCACATTATTCAGTGTCAGCTCTTTTTTTGATGTCATCTTGAGGATCACCTGGCCTTGTCTTAACACATATGAGGTAGTTAAATTTTTCATATATAGCTTCTAACCATGGGCCATCATCTCAAAGGTGTTAAACATCTGTCTATCATAGCAGACATGGCGAGTGGCCCCTGTGTCTATCCACTATTCTTGTGGATTTGAACATACCATGTTCACCTCAAAGACTATGGCTGAGAGATCGATATTAGAGACATTCTCAATTGCCTCTGCCATATGAGCTTAAGCTTGGGAATTATTCGATTTCTTGTACTTCGAAGCACGATGCCCAAACTTGTCACAGTTAAAGCATTTTTCTTGGAATTTCTCTTTCTGCTTTTTGGCAACATGATGTCTTGGTCCTAGTTTGACATTTTTGTCTTTCTTGTCAAACCTTGTGTTGGCACGCCTGTCATGAATACTCATCTTTTCTCCTGACGAGTTGCCAACTTCTAACACATTGGCCATGTTGGAGTTGGACTTGACGCTCTTGCTCCTTGCTCGATTCTCTTCCTCAACATTAAGCTTGAAGAATAGAGCCTCCAGAGTTATCTCCTTATTCTTGAACATTAGATAGTTTTTGAATTTCTTCCATGTTTTAGGAAGCTTGTGGATGGCTGCAGCCACTAAAAATGCTTCACTCAGTAACATCCCTTATGCTTTGATCTCATTGATCAGAATCTAAAACTCTTGGACTTGAACCGTCACAGGTTTTGAATCTTCCATCACATAATCAAGAAATCGGCCCACTATGAATTTCTTAGACCCGGCACCTTCAATTTTATACTTTCGATCTAAGGACTCCAATAGTTCCTTAGTAGTTTTTGCCTCATTGAACATAGAGTACAATGAGTCTTCTAGAGCATTCATGATATAATTTTTGCACAGATAATCAGCATTCTTCCAATTATCAACTACTATTAATTTTTGAGTGTCAGCTTTCTCATCAGCAACTGGAGTTTTCCCAGTCAGGCATTTGGCCTGATTTAGAGTGGTGAGGTAGAACACCATTTTCTATTGTCATCTCTTAAAGTTAGCTCCTTTTTAAACTTTCCTGACTTGTCCATGTGAGACAATGAAACAGTAGGAACACCAGGTATAGGAGCAACTTATTTTTCAGGAGCAACTTATTTTTCAGTCGACATGTTTCCTAAAATAAGATCAATTCAAATATTAGATCTTTACAATATCGACAATAAGAATAGATTAACATTCTAAACTTAATTCCCCCAAACATAGTCTATCATGTGGCGGGGTCCAAGGGGGCGTGCCCCTTGGTGGGGGTTCTATGGGGCCGGGCCCCCTAGCGGGGTTCCTAGGAGCAGTGCTCTCAGTGGGGATCGTTCTTACCCAGTCAAGTTGCGAGGGTACCAGAGGTAGCGCCCCGGGCGGGAGTTTGAGGGTAGCGCCCTCGAAACCTAAACAGTATGCAACATTGCTTATAGCAAGTGCTCCTGAATGTGTCCGGATCATCCCCAAGGTGCCTGCCAGAAAGTTGACTGTTTAGCTTTCGGGCCGCAGAAGGCTGAACCATTCAATCTTTCAAAGGTCAATTGCGCACGGCTGCCTACGGCCTTAGCCGATCGGATCTCTTTTAAGCATCAAATAGCAATGGTGTCGACACAGGAAGAAAAAGGGTTGACATCAACAGAAAAAGTGTCGACACAAACAACCCAGGTGTCGACATAAACAAAGAAAGGCGTCGACACAAACAGAGAAAGGTGTCGACACAAAAGAGAAAGGTGTCGATACAAAAGAACCGAGACACACAAATAGAGAAATGTGTCGATGCAAAAGAACCGAGAGATTCAAATAGAGAAAGGTGTCGACACAAACAGATAAATGTGTCGACACAAAAGAACCGAGATATTCAACTCAACACCAACAGAAGGTGTTGACACAAGCAGTCAAAAGTGTCAACAAAAATAAAAAGTGTCGACACAAACCATTTAGAATTCTCAAATTTCAGAACAGGCGACTGGGTGATGGCGGAAAGCAAATCATATTTTTTTTTTGAAATATGTTTACCAAAACTGTAATTCGGATTATTCTGAACATATTATTTTGAACAAAATAATTGTTCCCATACTGTAACGAAGATATTGAATTCATAAAACCTAAACATACTCACAAAATATGTTAATAGAATAAACATGTATTTATACGTTTTCTGCATATATTTTCCAGTCATATATGTATAAGACCCGAACCGAGCATGATTGAATCATTCTTAAGATTGTTGAAAATATTACAGAAGATATGCTTAGTGATCCAGAAAATACATGTTTATTAATTTTCAACGATTGCAATAAACGAAATTTACAGAAAATGAAAAAGCAAAAAATAACGTGAAAAAAATACACAAACCGAGTCCTGCAAATGCTGTTTCTTTAAAAATGATTCACCGCCTACCAAGGGTGTTCTAGGTATCTTCACCGGCGTCACTCTCCCAGTATAAAATGGCTGAACGTTGGAATACCTCTAAAGATCAGTTAGTCGATCGTACCTCGTTTGTGTTTCTCTTACTCACAACTTGCAATCTCACTGTATACTTTTTTTGTTTTTGCAGAAAAACCAGAGAAGTTCTTATATGTAAGAACTTTTCTCTAGAGGGTTACACCTGAATTGAATTGTCAATTAAATGGTCAATTGAATTGCCAATTGAATTTGGTATTGAATCCAATTGAATGGTATTGATGCCAATTGAATTCATATTGATGCCAATTGAATTCAGCTTTGCAACAGTTGGTTGTTTGGGTAAAAAGTTAATTTTTTTGCTTTTTGTTCAAGGTGGACAATTTTATCCTTCTATATATTTGATATTAATAATTATATGTAGTTGGTAGTGGTAGCAAATAAGTTATAAATAAGATGTATTATTGTATTTTAAAAGTGGTGAGAGTTTAAATAGAATATTTTGGGAGTTTATGTTTTGATTTAATTTTTTAATTTTTTAGTTTTTTTGCCAAATGAACAACCTTAGCTTCCTGGTGTTTTAAGCCAAAAAGTTAAGATTATCGATTAAGGCCAACCTTAGCTTCTTGGTATTTTTAGCCAAAAAGTCAAAATTACCGATCAAGGCCTTAGTGTGAGGTTAGTGTGAGGCAGAGGTGTACTTGGACCCAAGTTTTCTCGAGGTTGATTCATTGTTATATACCAACTTGAAATTATATTATTTAATTTTAAAAAATTTAATTGGATTATTAGTGATAATAATTGTTGTCATTAAAAGTTATATTTTTAAATTTTAAAATACTATTTTTAGTAACTTAGTAATCTTTGTAGTGGCGAGATTTGTGCACATTTAGTTATAAACAAAATTGTCACAAAAAGTGATCATCGACTGTTAGCCCAAGTGCTTCATTAATTAATTTTGATGAT
>JAULJZ010113993.1:0-11443 GCA_032270985.1 Heliamphora pulchella
TAAGTTCAACTTTTGTATGGCCAATTAGGGCCAAACAAAATAAATGTTCGAACAAGTTTGGTCCAATATGTGCCAAAGTTTTTTGACTTTGTTTTGACAATTTTTGGCTTCATTTGGATACAAGATGACCATTATGGCCATTTGTCACGGGTTATCCTTTAATAAGTCAATCTCGTGACATCATGTTGTCGAGACAAGAACAACTTTAAAAAGGCCCACGATTTTGCCCAAAGATATCATGGCAACATTAGCCCAAAAACGTGCCACAATGCCCCCAAGGCCGAAGGAATGGCCCCAAGTATCCCAAGACATGCCCAAGGGTGTGGCATGGCTTGCAAGGTGTTATTGAGGTGCAACAAGGGTGTTTGGATACCAAATAGGTCACGTAGTAAGACCGAACAAGCACCAAGGTGCAAACAGGTGCAAAAGTGCTCATACAGGCAACACACAACGCACACAGGCGGCACAAGGCAGCACAGCGCGCGCACATGGAGTGCAGCAGTGCGCAAGTGCAGGCGCATGGGCGCGCAGGCAAACTCAGCACTGAGTGCGAGGCAGGGCGCTTGGGCAACATTGGGCCTGTTCGTGTAGCAATTTGGCATGTTTCGGGCACTAAACGATGTTCGACTAACTTGAAATTTTTATGGTGTGTTCGTCTATTGGACTTGTGTGTTTGGGTCGGAATTTGGTGATTTTCAATAACTATGGAATTTTTAAAAAGTCATTGTGAATTCTCGAATATAATGATGTTTCCTCGTGCCAAAACCAATATGGCTTAGAATGCTATTATAAAAGAAAGTGGTTGTTCTATCAACCTCCTTGTGCCTAGGTGGGACACTAAATGAGCAACCTCAAGGGAGCTTGAGGGCGGCTCTAGACACCATTAAGAGGTGTTCTAGCGTCTCCACGTGTTAGGGTAACCTCGTGGACGGTATAATCCCAACGTGCCTGTCGAAACATTGCGCGTCGACTTAGGGCTTGAGGCTCCTACCACCCACACGCTAAACCCTACGTGCTAATCCCTCGGGAAGGTGAGTTGAGTTGACTAGACTATCGAGGCACCACCAATAACATTGCGTGTCGATCTACTTACATGTTATAGGTTCAACATTGCTTGTAGGGGTCCTGTGGCCTAAGATGTGTGCCATAAAGCTAAAGCCTCACTTGGATGTCATTGGACGCATAAGTTTACGAAACAAGTCGATCACAATCTAGCTTGATGAGTAAAGTGGCGTAATGCACTTTTGGTATAAAGATCGACATTACCTTGCCTGGGTGACACGTCATGTGCATTGCTTAGCCCACATGTACATACGAGATCGTCATGAGCAAGAGATTGATCCTTGGTGTCATATGGGGGATGAGACACCCTTAGCTATTAGAGACAAGCTGTGTAGACCCGTCATAAGTCATAAAGCTTGTCTACTAAATTAGGCATCAATGTTCACACGTACTCGTTTGCCTAACAAACATGGAACCGTAGTTGGGCGAGTACTGTGCTTGGGAGCAAGCATGGTGCAAGGAAGCGACTATTGCTATTGGATGTGTATTCGACGATGCGAAGTCTTGGCATGGATTTCGGAAAATACGGGGCTTCTACGAGAAAATTTTGTTCTTGCTTGATAAAGCATAGACCTTAAAAAGAAATTTAAAGGCCGGGTAAGCAAAAACACTTGGATGGTCGGAGAAAAGATAGATTTGGGCTTGGTGGAGTTCAAATGCAACACGGAAAAAAAATTCCACCACGTCATTAAATTGTCGTCTCGTGACACCACTGCGAGTAATCCATCTCCATATTTAAGGAATTATTCCAAGTGACCAAATCAAACTAACAAACCTTAAAGCACAAAAAAATGCAGAAATATATGAACTAGATTAAGGACGTGCCCCATTTGGGCAAACCATGCCTTCATGAATATCATATGAGGCTTATGAGCCACAAGTGAGGGGAAACAGAAATGCTCTTTCATTAGAAATACAGGGCCTGCCAAGCAGTTAAAGATTTTTTGCTACTCGTAAGAATCCACAAGAAACAGAGCACTAGGGCTCTGTTTGTAACTTTCAAAAAAAGAGTCAATTTTGTTTTTCAGTTTGTCTCCAGTACACTATTCTTTAAAAAAAAAAAGGAAAAGAAAAGAAAGAAAGAACACCTAGTCCGATTTATTATGGTACCATTTAGAAGTAACAAGAATAAAAATTAAAAATTAAAAATTGATCAAATTTGGAAAATAATTCAACAAAAGACAAAAATAATAAGCTAATTATTTATTAAAGATTTGAATTTTTTTTAGACTTTAGTGATTTTTTAAAATTTTATCCTTTTTTTTTTACTTTTCAATTTTTCTAGGTAAGGAAAGCAAGAAGTAAAAAAATTGACCAAAACAGGGAGGGGGGGTGTGAAATCACTAAAGAGGACCTTAGGTTTCTCTCACAAAGAAACTGAACTCAAAACAGATATCAGAAGCTTCCTAGGCATCTTTCAAAATACAAGGAGAGACTAGCCCCTTTTGCTTTCATGGAAAAACTCATAAAAGCCAGCCCTAAAAACAATTGTACCTGACAAAAATATTAAATATCTATCCATACAAAGCTCAAATATAATCCCTCAATACCAATTAACAATGCCAAATCTCATATATATATATAACCATCAATAAGTGAAATGCTGCATGAATATTCGAACGTTATTCTCTTCCCGGGCAAAATGAAAAAAAAACAAACAAACAAACAAAAGGGGGCAACATTGGTAGTAAGTTATTTTGCACAGTTGACATAGCTAAAATGAGAAATATCATTTTTTCCGAGCCAAAGCTGTAGCTATCCCGCCAGCTATAAGTCCAACAGCGGTAGCAGCGATACCGATTCCAATAACACCATCTGCAAGCCAAAATATATATGCATTCAGTTCTTCCTGTTCAGTGTCATGGTAGGTCCGGGAATTAAAAAAATGCAGCCCAGTACAACAGGCTTTGGCAATGAGGGGTCTGGGAACGGTATGGTCAGGAAATTGATGAAAGAAAATTCTAGCCCTACCTTTCACCAGGCTTTGGCACTGCAGAGTCTGGGAATGGTATGGTCAGGAAATTGATAAAAGAAAATTCTAGCCTTACCTTTCGTGATTCGATCTTCAACTGCCTTCTTGAGGGTCAAAGCCTGCCTCCAGTCAGGTGCAATCTACAAGATCAACAAATATGTAACATATTCATGAATCTAGATACCCACAAAACATACCAAGATTTCAGAATTAGTTTGATGGAAAGTAAATAAAGAAAGAGCTTAACAAGCGAGGAGGAAGATAATTCTTCTATAAAGAAAATTCATTGAGTTGACGAAGTTATGATAGCAAATAATTTTGCAATCTCAAAGTTATTTTACTCAGTTAGGAACATTAAGATGATGGAGAATAGACATATCAAAATAGATTTTTTTTTTTCCCCAAAGTATTTCAATGGATCACCCTTATAGAGAGAGTTACTCCCACTGAGAGAAACCATAGCAAACACCTCAAATTATCAATACAACCGAGAGGAAGAAACTTAACTGACACAATTCCGTTAAAACACTAATATGAAAGATAATCACATCTAATGAAAATAAAATCAGGAAAACTTAATCGAGAAAAACTCCTAAACATATAAAACATAGAAATGATCAATATAATAATCTAAACGTTTTCTTCATTGGAGAAGGAAGGGTGGACGGTAATCAAAAGATGGTTTTATACGTGTAGCAAAAAGTTTAAAGAATAAACATACAAAAGATTGATTGGTTCAAATGTGCTAGGAAGCGCGCGCGCGCGCGCACGTGTGTGCGTGAGAGAGAGAGAGAGAGAGAGAATATTAACAGTTGATGCAATATAAGTTCAGTTGAGTAATCACAGTCAGGTAGAAAACAGAAAGAAGAAATAAGAATAAAAAGGTCTGGAAACTAGCTCACTTGATAGGATATTCTTTTGTAGATGGGTTATTTCCCTGTATATTTAGACCCCTAAGTTACAAGCTAACTACTGCATCATAAATGAAAACTAAAGAATAATCAAAAGCACTGGTAAGCAGGGAAAAAAAACAAAAACAAAAATAAAAAAGTAAATATTTGCTAATTGAAGAAAACCTAAGTAGCTGCCCTACAATAATATTGACAACTCTCACATCCGGTACATTATCTTTAAGAACAGAATAGTCATGCAAAGAATGGAGGTTAAACAACTAACTAGCAAGCTAGCAGAAGCAACTTCTGAAACTAGCAAACATATAGGAAGTGAAACTGAGTAATAAACTTGTGAACAACAGCTTCTCAAGTTCCAAGTCGAGCCAGAAAACAAGCCAAATGTCATTCAGAATCCCCTCCCTCCGCATGGCAGTAGCAGTAATGCAGGACAAAATTTTGTCAACTAGATGTAAATTAGCATTAAACGGTTAAGGAAGAACAAACCTCCAAACATTGTTCTGCAAGCTGCCTGCTCCTTTGATATTCACCACTTCTGTAATACCCAACAGCCAGAAGATAAAGCTTCTCTCTCTTTTGCAGTGGACTACTACTATTAGCTAATGAGGCTGCCAAACAACGAATTGTTCAGTTTTCAAAAATGGATGAAGTTTCATGCCTTTCACCTATAAAATCATACACAAATTTCCAGAAAAGAAAATACAAGTAAATATAGTAAAGCCAACTGCATTAGTGCAGTTTCTAACATGAATGTCAAAATAGAACCCAAAAAGTAGAATGGAAAGGCAAAGAAAATAATCAGTAGCATGGAAAAATATTGATCATTAGTCAGAAGAGAATGATGGTGATGATGAGTTCAGAAACAAGAGTTCTGATTTAAAAATTCAAAAAAGGTCAGCTCGAAGTCAGCGTGTGGTGGTAGTTACAAGAAAATTAGGTGAAGAAAAATTCAAAGAAAGACCTAGTGATGGAGCCTTTCCGATGTTGTTATCTTAGAGGGGAGGAAAGGGATTTGGGTGAATGTAAAGAACAATCTTGAATAACCAATATGGTATAAAAAACATTGTGATGCAACAAAAATTGCTGTTATTTGTGGTGTGGTGTACTGTGTGAAAAAGAAGCTCAAACTTCAAATTAAGTGCAGCCAACATAAGGCTGTTAGAAATGAACGACTGAATAGAGTACCAAGATTGAGATTACAATCATATGCGATCAAGAAAGCACATATACAAATACGGCATACAAATACGGCAAAATGGAAAAATCCAAAAAAATAGACTACAAATACGGCTAGCACAAGTTCGTAAAAAATATTATTTCACAAATTTCTTACTATGTTATTGTTCATAAGAATAAAAACAAAAGTAAGAATATATTCATTTTGTTGTTATTATCAATCATACAATACATGTCAAGTAAGCAAAACATTATGATGAAATGTTAAAGCAACCAACAACCAACAATATATCACACATTAATTACATAATAGAGTTAACACAGTGGCATATATAATATATTGAAAAATAAAAGCAAGAAAATAATAATAAGCCTCCCGTATCCTCCGGTATCCTTACATATCCAACCCGTAATCGTATCTGATATGTATCAAGCCGTGTCGGATACGTCAATGTATCCAATAGACATCTGATACTTGTACGGGACCAATTTTAAAGTATTGTGCTTCAAAGTATGCGATAAGCTTTCATAGGGTTTACAAAATAAATCAGGAAGTCATAGATTGAAAGGAAATGTGCAAGAATGGTCATTTTTTTTTTTTGATTAGTAAATGTGCAAGGATGATCATTAACACCAACAATGTGAACAAACACATTGGCTACCAGCCAGTGCATACAAAGAGGATTGACATTCATACCAATCCAAACTAACCCTATGTCCCAATCGGATGAAGACGGCTGATTGACACAACTTATAAAAAAATAATTTTAATAATAAATAAATCTAGAAATTCCTGCCATGAAAATTATTAAGTGTTAAATTTATTATTCCTGACCTTCAAGCATAGCTATTCCACGCTGCACATCTTCCGGTTGTCTGGAATGAACAAGAGCCCATGATAACCGCATAATGCTTTCATTCTTTGCTTCATCTGAGGCACCACTTGCAGCTTCTGCAACTTCTCTCTCCAAACCCTATATACAACATTCTTCAGGCTATGCCAAAGTACAGAAGAATGAAAAAGATAATCCCATATACACATATAGTTTTAGATGCCGACAGATCGGTATTTTCAAGAATTTAGATTATTTCTTACTTGACTATGTACAAAGCAACCATAAAACAGCACAAGGTTGACTCTGAATATCAAAATTCATAACATTATACTGAATGTGATTGGACAGAAATAAATTAACAGATCACAACAGACACAATTCTCAATTTCTACTACCAAACCCAACAACACAATCCACAAAGTTTACACACCTAAGGGGATCAGTAACTGTAGCAAATTGTCACCACCATAGTTGTCAAACTCGTGCAATACACGATTCGTATCGAGCTTGAAGGATTTCGAGTTGTACCGTATACATGCATCGGACATTACAAAAAATTGATCGATACGGACAAAGTATTGTTCGAGATGTTGCGATTCACCGTTTTCTTCAAACTTGCTATACATACAGATGAAATATGGGCCGGGCCGCCATGGACCCATATCGAATAAAAAAGGCTCTACTTTTATTGATTGTTTTTGCATTTTTTCTTGCAATCAGTGGTTGTATATGCAAATCGATTCTTTGTGGTCGAGATTTACATAGGTATTGTTTGATCTACATGGGTATTGTTCGATTTAACACAACTTATGATTCGCAAGTTGTCAGCAGCATTGCTCAATGCGTAGACTGAAAACAACTCAAAATCTGCAAAATTTTTCTAATTTTTTACATAGATTAGTACATTTCGAGGCTCGATTTAGTTGTTATGATCTGTTTGGGATATTGTTATGATGTATTTTGAATGTAGTGAGTGGTATTTTGCGTTGACCCGAAAACTACAACCTGCTTTTTCCTCACCCAAATCTTCGATCCATTTTGCCTTCTTTTTTGTATTTCTTTACTAATAAAATTGTCCAGCTGTCATTCCCTTATTTGCAATAAGGTTTCAAGACTCCCGTGTTACCCCACTTATACCCCACTTTACCAATATTATATAAAGCCATCCACTGGAGTTTTGATCTACTCTACTGTACTCTATTTTTTATTTTTGCAACATTTATATTTTTTTACACGTTTTATAAATTTTATTTTTATATATTTTTAAATATTTTAAAAAAACTTACGATACACGATACATAAAAATAAAAAAAACGATTCACGATTTGATACACGAGTTGACAATTATGGTCACCACCACCAAAATGCACAAAAACAGTGATAAATCTTCAGGAAATGAAAGCTGTACTCTGCTTAGAATATCAACAAAAGGACCAAACAGCATAATCAATTCGTGGAAAGACTCTAAAGATACTAAGAAACCCAAATTTTGAAAAAAATAAATAACCAAAATAGTCACAAATAGTTGTTGCTTTGAATATAGATCAGAAGGCGCAGAAATCCAGGGTGGAGCCACCTTAGAAGTTAGGCCCCATGGAGGGCCATCACCCCCCACTGGTATTCAAGATTTTTTTTTCCTTCTAAAAATAGGTATTTTGCCCCCCTAATGGTTTGATTTTGCCCAATTAATTATCCACTATTGATTGATTGTGGTTCATTATTCTAGTTGATTTCTTTCGAGCAGACTCTATTTTTTTGAATTGTAAAAATTATTTCTGTTTCTGTATCTATCAATGTTTCATATAACTCTTATAACTTTATTTTGGTAGTATTTTTTATATTTTCAGCTTATATATTTATTTCTTTACTAAATTTTTCTAGTAAAATTAATCTAAGTTGTCGATTATGTGATTTTATTTTAGGTTGTTTTATTTGTCCATCAAAAAAGTTGTATTATTCTGCACTCACTGAAAAGGAAATCTGATTCCGCCTCCAGAGGCTTCGTTTGTAACATGAGAAAACTGTTTATTCCTTTCTCAATTGCCCACATTACCAACCACAACAACACAATCCGCAAAAGTTTACAAGTAAATTGAAACATGACACCTAAGGATATCAGTAAACTAAAATACCCAAAAGCAGTGATAACAGCCCGTTTAAGAGAGAAAATAAAATGATTTCTCTCCTATCCGCTTCGGATAGAGGTCATAAAAGAAAAGGAAAAAAAAAAGAAGAAAAGAGGCAGAACTAATTATTTTACAAAATAGCTTTTTTTCTCTACTTATATTATAAGAGAATGAAAAGAAAATAAATGATTGTTCTCATTTTTGCTTAGATTAATAAGAGAGAAAAGAAAATGATTTCTTTCCCATCTTGTTGGGATATACTTCATAAAATAAAAGGAAAAAAACGATAGTAATTATTTTACGAAATAGCTTTTTTCTTTTCATTTATTTTTTACTTTTTATTTTTGGACTAGCAATTTTGAATAATATAAAAGTAAGGGTAAATTACACTAACCTCTCCTGAGATTTCTGACGAAAATAGATACACTCCTTGTGGAGACTGAAACGACACTAACCTCCCTTTTAATTTAGTTTTTGCATAAAAAACGTTCAACCGTCAAATTTTCATTACAACTTAACGAAAAAACGTTAATTTTATATAATTTAAACTGATATCTCTATTTTGCCCCTCTCTCTCTTTCTGATGGCTACCTCAGTATTGAGTTAGGTTTATGATGAAAAAAAAAGGAAAAGGGGTAAAGGAAGAAGACCGGCGCCACCTCCACCGACGACGACGACGACGCTGCCCTCTGCCACCTCCCTCTGGCGACGAAGACCGGCCACCGCCGGACTCTCTTTCTCCTTTTCCTCTCTCGGTCTCTCCCTATCTTTCTCATTTCCCTCTCTCAGTCAATATATATATATATATATATATATCCTCAAAATTGAGATTTATAGAAACTCCATTAGTGAGTTTTCTTGGCAGATTAGAAAGCTCAGAGAAAAGTGAAACAGGTTTCCCAACCTCTCTCTCAATCACAATCTCAATTTTTCCACCTCTCTCACAAATGTGAAAATTTCACATCGTCATCTCTAGAAAGTAGGTTTTGTAGGTCGATAACCTCGATCAGTTTGATGATCCTAAACAAATCAACCAGTTTCAGATGGAGATCAAGTGGAACGACAAGATAATTCGGAATCGAATGACGGCGATTTCGAATTGAAGGAATGGATCAAAACTTAGAGAATGATTTGCATTTGATATCGCTCTCTGCAACTACCAGTTTGAGTTCTCCAACAGGGGTTTCAACATTTAGGGTTTCGCCAAAAGAAATCGCAAAGGAAAAATCGAGACATCTGGTGTCTGAAGGAGAAAATCGCCGATTGGGGTTTTGGTACATTGAAGCTTGAAGGAAGGAAGTGAAACAAGATACTTCTGGGTTTACTCAATCCATTTTTGCTTTGTGTGTTTAGCTTGCTTTGTGATAATATATATATATATGTATATATATATACATATATTGACTGAAAGAGGGAGATGAGAAAGATAAGGAGAGACTGAGAGAGGGAGAGGAGAAAGAGAGTCTAGCGGTGGCCAGTCTTCTTCGCCGAAGGAAGGTGGCGCCAACGTTGGCGTCGCCAATGGAGGATAGCGTCGCCGGTGGAGGGCAATGTCGTCGTTGTCGGTGGAGGTGGCACCAGTCTTCTTCCTTCACTCCTTTTCCTTTTTTATTTCATCCTAAACCTAACTCAATATTGAGGCAGCCATCAGAGAGAGAGAGAGAGAGAGAGATATCAGTTTAAATTAAACAAAATTAACGTTTTTTCGTTAAGTTTTAATGGAAATTTGACGGTTGGACGTTTTTTATACAAAAACTAAACTAGAAGGGAGGTTAGTATCGTTACCGAAACCATATGAGGTGTATCTATTTTTGTCAGAAATCTCATGGGAGATCAGTGTAATTTACCCTAAAAGTAACTAATTACCTAGAACATATTATCTCCAAATATCTCCAATTTAGATAGATTTAAAAAGAGGAGTTTGAAGAAATAACTATTTCATTCTATTTCTCTCCAATTCTCTTCGTTTCTTCCCTATTTGGTAAACTAAACAAGTGATTCTCTTCTTTTCTTCCCTATTTGGTAAACTAAACAAGTGATTAGTGAGAAAAGTGTTTCTTTTCTCTTCTTTTCTCTCCGTGAAATGAAACCCGTGCTCTGCTTAGAATATCAACAAAAGGACCAAATAGCACAATCAATTCATGCAAAAGATACTACAAACTCAAAATTCGAAAAAACAAATAACCAAATTAGTCACAAATAGATCTTGCTTTGAATATAGATCAAAAGGCGAAGAAACCCAGAGGGGCTCCGTTTGGATGCTGAGAAAAATTGCGTATTCATTTTTCCATTGCCCGCGTTATCTCATCAACCATCGGAGAGATCGGCTGTTTAAATAAAAACCAAAATTACAAGTGAGAGAAGGGAGAACCGGAGATTCTTACATGGATGGTGTCGCGATCGCACCATGGGATGTGATCGCCGCCGCCGAAAAAGCTGCCGATTGAGTCGAAGAAGTTGCCGATCTTCGCTTCCATGGTCGCTTTTGCTCCGAATGTGAGTAACAGATGGCGGTGGCGAATGCAGGAGAGAGAAGATTGGGAAGAAGACGACGATAAATTAAAGGAGAAAAACCTTTTATTTTGTTTATTTAATATTTTTAATTATTTTTTTATTTTATTAATTTAAAATAATTTTAAAAAATAATTAAAAATTAATAAAAATTATGAAAATTAGCTCAAATCAGCGCGGCAACTTTGGGCTTTCGTGGACTTGCAGGGGTCCTTTTAACTTATTAATACGCAAGTTTTCGAATTTAATTAATGAAATAAAAAATTTTAAATTTTATTTTCAACTTATGTAAAAATGTGTTTAGTAAACATATTTCTTTTATAAAAATATATTTCTTAAACTGCCAATCATTTGACATAAAATATTTAAAAATATATATTTTTAACAACAACATTTCACATATTTAAATAAAAATCATTTTTCATAAGTACATTGTGTTGGAATCTGTGAATTCATTGGCCATTAAATTTCAGAATTCAATAGCAGAATTCAATTAGCAATTGAATCCTGAAAATCAATACCATTCATGACTATTGATTTCCCTGTAACCCCCTTCATGATGGAAGGTCTATATATGATGTCATCCCACTCAGTTTTCAAAGAAGAGAATGACAAGGAAGAGAAGCAGAGAACAGAGAGAAAAAGGAAGAAGACAGTAGAAGTGAGAAGTGAGAAATGAGAGATACAACTCAGATTATAGTGCAAACTGTAATAGAGAGAAAGACAGACGGAGTACGTTCGTAGCCAATCTTTGGTGGTATTCCAATGATCATGTAGCCGTTTTATCCTAGGAGAGTGACGCCGGTGGAAAACCTATAACACCCTCGGTAGGCGGTGAATCATTCTTAA
>JAULJZ010114004.1:0-32718 GCA_032270985.1 Heliamphora pulchella
TTCTGACTCGTACGAGAAAGGATCTAACTCGGGGACAGAGTTAGGGATATCCGGTATTTTCGTACGGTTAGCCCGAGTCCTATACTTCCTCGTGATCCCTCACGTAACCCACTACACAGACGGATATTTTTTCTTATTGGTTTCGGTTATTATTTAATTTTATTAGAATGTCGATTTTGCCGGCCCTAATAAATCCCTTGTGATTAATTGCTAAAAATCACAAGGGCGATTGTGATTTTTGGCACACCTAGGGATTACTCCCTAGGTGGCCGGCCCTAATAAGGGAGTAGGAATTTAGTTTTATGGATGATATATATCTCTTGCTTATTTTTAGGAAAGAGAATATATATACTTAACATTATTTTTGATATATGGAGAAATATATCAAAATTAGGCATTATATATATAAAACCCAAAAACCCTAATCCCCTCACCATATCCGCCGCGCCTTCTCTCTTTTTGGCAATTAATTTTGCATTCTAGGAGAGAAGTGTGTGAGAAGAAACCAATAGAAGGAGGACTCTTCGATCGGTATCGATGCCCACACACCGTGATCGTCGTAGTGCGTCCGGAACATATGTGGGAAGATTGCAAGGTCGTCTTCAACGTATTCGGGATTTTTTGAAACTTTTTGACAAATCTCATAAAGGTATCATACTATTAAGATTAATATAGTTATCATTTTTCATGAAAAACGCATACGTTGTTTTTTACGGTCACGGCATCGGTTCAAAAAATTTTTCCGCACCAACAAGAAGATCACGTGTTTTTGTTCCTGTAGCTCCTTTGGTGGGTATATAAGGATTTAGCCTGAGGCGTTGTCACTTACAATGATCAATAGGATATGCTGTACAGCATCAAGTTTCTTTGCCTCAAACCTCGGAGATACATTCCCAATTAATCTTATCCCCTTCACAATAATTTTATCTGATTGGCGATCGGACCTCTTATTTTCCAAATCAATTCCATTAAGCAACCTCGACACACCTTTATTATTAAAAAATATTTCCTTCGTCTGTTCGTCATATACTTGCAGTTTCATGACACTCCTCTTAGTCCTTTTAATATATCTGGAAATATTCTGCACATAACATCTGCGTTCAGGATAAAGACGATAAGGAGCACGTCCACGGTAATTACGCTTAAATCCACTGCCTCCCAGATTCCTCGTTCTCCGATAAGTAAAGGGGGTACGATACTGACTGCTTGCCGCTCCGTCCATTTTTAATGAAAGACTCCAAAGAGGATATTCTAACAGATCTGAAAATCCTCTTACCTCTACTAATCTTTCTGTTAAGAGACCTTAGCTTTGATATTAACTCATCTTCCTCCCACGCTGGAACAAACTTCGCCGGAACTAACCGCCAACTCTCTTCCCACAGTCCTATTTGCCACGTCAAATAATGATTTACACACATTTAAATGAACTGACCGTAATTCACGGGATAATCTTCTAAGCAGTACAACATTGTATGCCAATGTAATCAACAGTAATAATAGAGAAACGAGGAGGGCAAAGGCAATATAACACAAAAGAAAATCACCAAGATAGTTGTCCCACTTCACCAGCATATTTTCCTCTTGAAAGTGAAAATGGCAACACAACGTTTTATAATAACAGGGATAGCGTACTCATGAAGCATCCAATTTGAAATTCAAATTTTAAAATGGGCGCTAGATTTCCAGCTTTAAACTGTAGTGTACCTTTTACTATTTGCTTTTTAATCTTGTCGGTGATAGCTGTCCACCACTACATACAAGTGGGATATAATATTTCACGAAATAATCATTACACTGTGGGTCCCACCTACTTTATGACGTCACTCACGTGGTGGTGGGACCCAACGCGCGCCTAACGGCGTACAGGGGTAAAACAAGTAATATTATATTATTTTGCCCCTAAAGAAACCCATACCCTTCCAGGGTTCTTTATAACCATGTGTTATCTCTTCTCATTCTTTTCACCTAAGTCTTATCAGTAAAACCTGACCCTATGTGAGAAACTACCGTACAATATGGCCAGACCTCATTTATTTTAAATTTTACTTTGTCCGTATATTAAATATATAATATTTAATATCAAAGCATTCACAATTACATACAATAAACATATTATATTTATTTCCTTGAAAATAAATAAGTGCGTTACACTGTTGACCTCATTTAATTTTAATTTTAATTTGTCCGTGCCAGCTGTCTTCTATTACGTACAATCTATATATAATATTTATTCACTTGAAAATAAACAAGTGCGTAACACTATTAATCTTCAAGAATTCCCGGTAAAAATTTATCAAATATCACATGGGACAAATTAGAACTATTCCCGTGTGATTTTCAAGTTCCCTAGGTTGAAATTTCTTTTCCAAGATTCTCGTTTACTTTTTTCTTTTTTATTTTTTTGAACTTTATTAAATATCTATTTAGTGATAAAATCAACTCTGTTAAACTCTCCGGGGGATGAAACTCTGCGAGGCATAAATAAGTATATTAAATATTTTTTTTATTTTTTTATTATTTAATTTATTATTAAATATCAATTGAGGGGGTATCAACCCTATTAAATCCTCCGGGGGATGAAACTCTGTGATGCATAAATAAAGATGTTTAATTATTTATTATTTTATTTTATTTTGTTATTATTTAATTTATTATTAAATACCTACTCAGGAAGAAAATCAACCCTGTTAAACTCTCTGGATGATGAAACTCTACGAGGCATAAATAAAGATGTAAATTAATATTATTTTTTTTTATTATTGTTTAATTTATCATTAAATATCTATTCAGGGAGAATATCAACTATGTTAAACCCTCTAGGGATTGAAACTCTGCGAGGCATAAATAAATATGTTAAATATTTTATTTTTTATTATAAATATTTAAGTTGGGTATAATAAAATATCACCTGGGATGTTTATTCCCAATTGAATTTCAACATAATCAAGTGGATTTTATTATTTGATCACATGAGATTCCCGTTGCACATTCATAGCACAAGTGAGACTAATCTAGTACAATAATATGTTATATTTCATGTTTTATTTTTTATTTTTTATTATTTAATTTTTAAATATCTATACATGGAAGGAATCAACCCTGTTAAATATTTTAAATATTTTCAAATGAAATTTCTGAACATCTCATTTGCTTACAACATTACCCTTCTCATCTGTAATTACCTCATTACTCTCATCATTATTTTTAACACGTATTATTACATTTCTTAATATATTATAAAGTTCTTGAGGGTTCATGATAACAGAACCCCTTCTCTCTACTTTACCTTTCCTAACTCCAATCTCAGAAACGGACAGTCCAAGATCCAACTCCGTTATACCAACTCCTCCTCTGCGTATATCAATCTCGGATACGCTTGGACGAGCTCTGCGTTCGTCAATGACTGATCCACATTTTTCGAAACCTTCAATCAACAGATTGGACCTCCTTTCTGGTAAACACAGAGACATGGACCGAGAGAGAATTAGAACAGCACTACTAAGGGCACAGTGCCAAACATCTACATGTTCTCTATTGTATTTTTTAGACATCACATTAATAGACGGAGGTCTCATTACAGCATCTTCTGGCATCTCACTAATAGAATACTTCAAATAACCCTTGGCCCTTGAAGAGTTAAGCCCTACTGTTGAGGAGTTCACTGCCATTCTTGATCTCGTCTCGCAGGAGTTCGTGGAAATACCTTCCATGTTCGTCTTTTTGAAGAAGTTGATCATGCGTCTTTGCAGTCTGACTAGCTAGAAGTTTTCTTTCTTCATCCATGGGGATTCACTAGACACAAATTCTACCATACTGAAGCCCTTGGTGACTTCAGCTTTCAATTGCAGCGCCGTTGTGTTATGTGCATTTGTCTATTTGTCTGGTACCTTCTTGTTTCCTCTGACATCTGCATTAGCACTATTCTGGTGGACATTACTGAGCAAATAAGGGTAGGGAAAGACTTCGTGCCCCTGGTTTTGGCTGAGACTCTGATTGGTCTAGATACTATCCATTAGAGTACAACCACGTCTTTTGCCGGTAGTCCTCTGCTTCTCCAAGTAAAACTCAAATCTCTCATTTTTTTGCTCTTCTCTCCTTTTGCCGATTTTTCTCATATTTTACCTCTCTTCTCTCATTTTTCCACTATCTCTTTTTATTTTCTCACATATCTCTCTTTTTGCTAATTTCTCTCAATTCTTACATTTTTTCTCTCTTTTTAAATCTAGCTGATAGAGAAGATAAATCTTGTCTAGAAAATGGCTTCAGATAGGCACAATGCTGCTGTCTTTACCTATCGTCCTTTTTACCCGATATGCACTATCGAGGCATCTTGGTGGCAGTATCTTTCTTCGCTAACTAGAGGAGATTTCACTTGGCAGTGCTCCTAGTGGCGGATCCATTTTATGACTTTTAAGCACTATAAACCATCCAGATGTCTTGCTGATTGGTTTACGGCTGTCCACCTTATACTATTCACACCGGATCATAAGGCAATTTGGTCGAGGTCAGATTATATTTCACAGCATACGTGGTCGTATGTATTCATCTTTCCTTCATGCCTCATTTCTGGCACATTATCTGGAGACTTGGCCATCTCGTTCACTGATAGAGATGCAGGAGTTGTCCCACATTAAGCTCCCCAAGGAGTACAAGGCGTGGCTGGTTCAGGAGAAAGAGAGTAGAAACAAAGAAAAGGGAAAAAACAAGTAGCAAAGAGAAGGAAGATATGAGAGATCTATTTTGCTTTTAGGATTTTATAGCTTTCTTCTTTATTTAGAGTTTAGGACTTGCATGCCCGCCCTTTATTTTTAAAACCTTGTAATCGGAGCTAAAGTAATGAAAATCTCACGTTTATTTAAAAAAGGTTCCCAATTATTAAAAATTTTTTGATTCTTGTAATTAAATGACTCTAATATCAGAACTCAAAAATAACCTTGCATTGATCATTACTCAGATTCAAATGTAGCTTAAGCCAAACTTCTTGAAATAAGTTGCCTACGTATCCCAAAACGTGGAATCAGGCCATAACGTAGTTCGAGCTTGGTTCACTCTCTGGTATTAGCACTTTCCTTTAAAGATGCCCTATCTTTTTCTAAGGTCGCCCTTTCGAGTTTTCTGCTTTGCGGACTACTCTAACTTTTACTTGGGTCGCCTTTTTGATTTTCAACCCAGCAAACTTTTTCTTTTTATTTATTTTTCTCTCAAGGGTAGTACTTTTTGAGCTGATCCAAGTTGAACGGAGTAGAGAATGTATTGTCATTCAGGTCTATAATGATTACAGCACCACCAGTCATAATAATCTTAACCAGATACGGCCCGGCCCAGTTTGGCTTGAATTTGTCCCTAGGATAAAAAACTAGAGCCCTCATTTCCTTCAGAAACAAGTCACCATCTTTTAGATCCCAGCTCTTGACCTTTTTGTTGAACGCTCTAGCTACCATCCTTTGATACCCTTGTATGTGGAACAGAGCATGTAGTCTTCTTTTATCGAATATGAGAAGCTCTTTCATTCGATTCCTCTGCCATTCTTCTGTGGGTTGAGCCACATCTTATTCTTTTTGATCCTTTCGAAGAGTTTCTGCAGTGCTATGATATGGCTATCTCGATCCTTAGACTTCATAATCATATCGTCTACATGCACTTCAACTTCCTTGTGTATCATGTCACGCAACAAGGAAGTTGTAGTTCTTTGATAGGTTGCCCCTCCATTCTTCAAACCAAATGGCATCATGCAGTAATAGTAGGTGCCCCACGGTGTAGTGAATGTCATCTTTTCTCTGTCATTTGGGTCTATTAAATCTGATTGTATCTAGAGAAGTCATCCATAAATGACAACAGAGCGTGCCCCGTTGTGCTATCTACCAAGACATCAATGTGCAACAACGAGAAGTTGTCCTTCGTGCTAGCCTTGTTGAGTTCTCAGAAATCCACACAAACTCTGATGCGTCCATTCTTCTTCAAAATTGGCACAATGTTGGCCACCGACTTCGGATACTCAATTACCATAAAGAATCTAGCGTTGATCTGTTTGGTGATTTCTTTCTTGATTTTCATAGCCCATTGTAGCTGTATGCTTCTCAACTTTTGCATGACCAATTTGGCATCGGGATACAAAGGAATATGGTGATGGATGATTTTGGGATCAATTCTAGGGATATCCTCGTATGACCATGCAAAAATATTTTTAAATTCTTTTAATAAAATTATTAATTACCCACGTTCAACTGAAGATAAAGAAAAATCAATTTGGACAATTTGTGGGTTAATTTTATTTTCTAAATTTATTGATAAATTTTTTTCAATTACTGGTTGGGCACACATTTTTTCTTCTCTTTTTATTAAAACTTTTAATTCTCTAGTGACATCCCCTTTGAATTCAGAAAGCATACAAAATAAATCAAGTAAAGTAGAGTAATTAGAACCTTCATTTATTTCATTGATATCAAAGAGAGCAAGGATTATAAAATCGAAATCAAAAGAAGAAGGTGCATAAACAGATGTGCCCTCGGACTCGGCATCCAGCTGACCAGAATAAAGCAAAAACTTACAAGATTCAGACTCTGACTCGAGACTTGAATCATGCAAATTACAAGAATCTAAAAACAAGCTGTGACATTTGGTTTTGGGATAGCAGATGGAGGTGGGATGACCTTATTGTCAATGAGATCCTGAATTTCATGGCAAAGTCTCAGACAGTTGTCGGTCGGATGTCTGTAGTTTTGACGGTATGAGCAATATTGGAAGGGATCGTAGTGTAGCAGTAAGGGGTTAGGAGGCGACATTGGATTAAAAAGCTTTATCAACCCTTTCTTAATAAGTCGATTCAGGGTCGTGGTCAAAGAGATATTAAGGGGAGTGAAAACTCTCCTTAGCATTTTTGGCTACGACGGCTGGTTATTTCTGGGAGGTGGTGTTGAAGGTGAAGAATTCGGTCGATCTGATTGGGAGTTTAGCAAATTCACCTCGTTAGAGCAAGATACGGGGTTAGTGGAAGATGTGGGATGGTTTTGGTTATTGGATGGGTAAGGTCTTCTCGACTTTTGGCTCGACTCGGCCTCATCGATATCACCAGACTAGATTGCATCTTTTATCTGAACCTCGGCATCAAATAACTTCTCGGATGTGGAGAGCAGCTGTGTGATCAGATAATGCTTCAATGGGGATTGAAGATGCTTAACTACAATCCTCACCTGTTCCTTTTCTATTGGTCGATTTATTATTTTAACTGCATTTCCCCTCTACCTGGTCAGAAAGTTCACAAATGACTCTTGATTTTCTTGACGAGTGGTCTCTAGCTCCCGAGTGGTTAAATCTAACTGGATGTTGTAACTGCATTGACTGACGAAGGCGGTGGCAATGTCTTCCCACGTCTTAGTCTTTGCAACATTTAGGGAGAGAAACCATTTCTGAGCAGCCTTAGAGAGTGACCGGTGGAATAACTGAGCCTTCAACTGGTCATCGATACCCATGGGAGCAAGGGTACCACATACATTCTCAAATGCATCCAGGGATCTCCGGTCCTGTCGAACTTCTCAATTTTCGGCATCTTAAACTTGTCGGAGAACTTGGCGTCTGAGAATAAGCACAAATCTCCCACATCCAACATATATACCTCAACTCTTTTCGCCTTTCTCAGCACCTTTTCCATCCTATCAATCTTTTTTGCCAACACGGATTCCCTAGACCAAGGCATATTTTCTTCTTCCACCACAGCCGAACGAGGAACCCGGCGTGGTACAGCAACTTGTGGTCCATTATAACCCTATTTATCATCCTAGAAATCTTCTCCGTTCTCGTTTAGATCATCTTGCTGCTTGTTTATCCATGGAAAGTGAGATTGGATTGCCCGAATCTAGCCCTAACACTGGTTCTGAACCTGCGTCTATTGTTCGACCGCCCTCTATATCTTAGTAATTGCCCTAATCAAGGCTGTCAAATTCACTTTATTTTCTACCATTTCTAATAGTTTTGCGATCTATTCAGGTACTCTGTAAAGTCTTCTTGTAGCCGACCTAACCTAAATGGGTATAGGATGCATCTCTTTCGACTCAATGATCTGTAATCAGAAGAAACTTGCGATCCGAAGAAGAGGGGAGAAGAAAGCATTAGAAGCTTCTCGAATAGAACCCTGATGAAGACAACAAACCTTCTAAGCACGGCACAAGTTGCAAGCAGATACGGAAGGATGCCCCGGTCAGGCCCTAGACAACCAGAAAATTAAAAAAGACGGCATGGCTGCCAAAACCCTAAAAGGGAAGCCCGAAATCCCAACTAACACTAAACAAAGATTTTAAGGAAAAAATCGAACAAAACTCCAAGAGGAAAACTAATCTAAACCAAACAAGACCCTAAGCTAAAACCCAGGTAGGTGCCCAGGGGAAAAGAGGTAATATAAACCAAACAAAGGATCTAAACCAAAATCCGAGCGAAGCACTAAGAGGAGAATTATCCTAACCCAACAAAGGTTCTAAAGAAGCTCAGAAACCTAGGCAGTGCCCCCGAAGGAAGACAGACCTAAGCAAAACCAGGGGTGCTAAATCGACAGATCGGGTAAAACCCAAGGAGAGAGAAAGCTATCCTAAACTAGCGAAGGTTCTCTAAAGAGAGCTCAGAAACCCGGGCAGAGCCCTTGAAGGAAGAAAAACTTAAGCAAAATTGAGGGTGCTAAACCGACAACCTAGGTAAAGCTCCGGGAGAGAGAATGTTATCCTAGACCAACAAAGGGTCCTAAACCAAGACCCCGGGAAAAACCCCAAGAAGAAGATCGAGATCCTAATACAAATAAAGGTTAAAACTAATATTTGGGTAGGAACCCAAGAAGGAAACTATCCTAAACAAGACAAAAATCTAAAGAAAACCCGAGAAGAACCCCGAAATTATCCTACACCAAACAACCATGCAAAGGTCTTCAACAGATACAAACAAAACTTCCAATAAAAACACATAATGGTCTAACGGTACGCAATAACTCTGTTGCCGCACTTAAAGGAGCATGCGGCCAGAAGGCTTGCCCAACTCCTCGACATAGTCCCGATACAGTAAACTGACTAATGTATCGGGTTGACCAAGCAAGGGCTGAGAACAATGCAAGATGCGTGCGAGAATACAAATAAGAAATTCATATTAAGAACAAACGATGTTTTCAAGTTTAGCATTCTTATTTGTTTTAAAAATAGTCCCTAGCAGAGTCGCCAGAAAATACTGTGGCGCTAGGATTTTGGATTTTTGCAAAAATAAGAAATTCAAGAGTTATATTGAAAACTTTTTAATACCTTGAAAATCAAAAGTTTTGAAAACCCTTTTGTTTGAAAATTGGAGTCGCCACTTCGTTTTTTAGAAAAATTAAGAAAAACAAACAGACGCCACTGATATTTAAAACGTTTAACTAAAGAAAACATGGATTTAGGGCTAAGGTACAAATCGGGAAAAATGTTAGGCACCCCGTTCACCCAACCGTGACGTTGGCCTTTACTAATCATCATTGGTTCTTAATTAGTTTTTCCAAATGCATGTAAATACAAAAAATGGAGACAAAGAGAGAATAAGCAAAATCAAGTAAGAAAATACATATTCTAGATATTTAACCACATAATAAAAGAAAACGAAGTATAAAAAAAAGCCTAATTCCTAATCATGCTGAATCTAAACTAAAGGATACATAATAAAAGCCGCATGCAATAATCAAAGCATAAAATATTAAAAAATTGATAAACCCTAATCATACATAAACTATGTTAAAGGATTCATGATAGGCATCGCATGCGATAAGTGAAGAAAATAATCCTCAAACGAAATTCTAAATCCTAAACATGCTAATACTACACTACAGGATGCATATTGAACTTCACAAACTATTAACAGAATAATAAAACACCAAAATTAAGCTACTAGAACCGCAAAAAGGTTACGGCCGTAACCTACAAAGGTTGCGGTCGCAATGAAAATAAGTCAAAATGTTGCGCCCACAACATCAATCGTTGAGCTCGCAAGGATGTAAGTGCCAGAATGTTGCGCCCGCAATATTGATTGTTGCAACCGCAAGGAATTTAGGCACTGTTTGATGAATTCTAAGAAACAGTGTGTTGGGTGTGAATGTGTGATGCATTTACGATATAAAATAGAATAGCAGAAACATATTATGACTATTTTAACCAAAACACAATGAAATCATGAAAAACTCGATACTAACTACAATTCTAGAATCAAGCATTTAACAATAAAACATGCAAATGAGGTAATTGAGACGACAAAATTCAATGGCAACAAGTTTTAAAAATGAACCACGAACTATGAATGATGAGAGTGACATATGAATAGCACGATAGAAATGACAAAATCAAATCAAAATATCAAAATATGCGACCAAAACATACAAATAACAAATTGAATAAAAATAATAAACATGCAAATAACAATGTTGAAATTAGAAATTTAACTCGACCTCTCCACGGGGATAGAAGGTGTGGTGAGGAAAGTGTCGAGATCGTGCAAATATAGCTAAAACGTGGTTTATGGGTGTATCCTCAAGTCGTAAGAATGCAATAGTCATTCTTTCGATCACTAGGAAAAGGTCCAACTCTAGTACTTCGAGCGAGAGGGTAATGAAAGTGTGTAAGAAATCGGTGGTTCGACAAAGTATCCATGTTTAGAAGTTTCATGTTGCGGTCGCAACAAAGAAGGTTGTAGGCGCAAAGTTCAAAGGTTGCGGGTGCAATTACTTGGGTCAGAGAACAACTAGGTCATAACGTTTGAAGGTCGTGGCCTCAAGTTTCGAAAGATGTGATCTTGTTGTTCGATTTCATGGAGTACTAGTCTTGAATCATTTCCTAGCGATCATTTAGATACTTTACACGTCATCCCACTCAGTTTTCATCATTGAATACACCTGCATACGCCTAAGATTCTATGGGCCCAAATTGGGGTGTCTACAGTTGCCTCTTTTAAATATAACTTCCACAGCAACACATGATGCGAGTAATGTCAAAGAGCCAGAGACTACATCCATTTGACCGAGCCACCATTCTTAGGCTACAAATACACAAGCATTCATATGATGGTGGTCATACTCGAACTTTCATCGAGTTACCTACGTACCCTTTTGCTAGGGATAAGACCAAAATATAATTTCGGGACAAATACAAAAGATGCATGATGCAAGATGCTAAATGTGATGCAAATACTAACATGTCAAAGGAATACCCTAAAAGTCGAGTCAAGACCTAAAAGAGCATAAACAAGCAATAATTCAAAGATCGAGTTAAGATCTAAAAACTTAGCCAGGGATAAAATAATTACAAGGATCGAGTCAAGATTCTAGAAATCATCTTGAACGGGGAAGCAACACAAATTAATAAATCGAGTTAAGACCCAAACAATTGGACAAGAATGGGAGAAATAATAACTAAAAGGTCAAGTCAAGGCTTTAAAACTATTTTTAAATCCCAAAAATAGAAAAACAAACACATCATATGGGCATTAAAAACACATAAAAAATAATCATGACATAGGTACCTGGAGAGTAGGTCTTAGGGTGCTTAGGGAGTAGGGCTTGAAAAACTTAAGACGCCTTCTGGACTTAGGGTGCCTGAAAAGCAAGGCTCAAGAAACCTAAGACCCCTTGTAGACTTAGGGTTCCTAAACCATTAAGGTTTGGGAAACCTAAAACGCCTTCTGAACTGAGGGTGCGTGAGAAGTAGGGCTTGAAACATATGAAGCCTAGCGCACTAAGGCTTGGAAAACCTAAGACGCCTTCTAGATTTAGGGTACCTGAGAAGTAGGGTTTGAGAAACCTAAGACGCATTCTAGACTTAAGGTGCCAAGATCACTAGAGCTTGGGAAACCTAGGACGACTTCTAGACTTGGGGTGCTTGAGAAGCAGAGCTTGAGAAACCTAAGACACTTTTTAGACTTAGGGTGCCTATATCACTAGGGCTTAGAAAACCTAAGAAGTCTTCTCGACTTAGGGTGCTTGAGAAGCAGGGCTTGAAACATAGAATGCCTAGCGCACTAAGGCTTGAAAAACATAAAATTCCTTCTCAACTTAAGGTGCCTAAGAAGCGGGGCTTGAGAAATCTAAGACGCCTTCTAGACTTAGGGTGCCTAGATCTCTAGGGCTTGAAAAACCTAAGACGGCTTCTGGACTAAGGGTGCCTAGATCAATAGGGCTTGGGGAACCTAAAACGCCTTCTAGACTTAGGGTGCCTGAAAAACAGGGCTTGAAAAATAGGATGCCTAGTGCACTAAAGTTTGGAAAACCTAAGACGCCTTTTGGACTTAGGATACCTGAGAAGTAGGGCTTGAGAAACTTAAGACCCCTTCTGGACTTAGGGTACCTAGATCACTAGGGCTAGGGTTTGAAGAAAACATAAGACACCTTCTGGACTTCGGACCTAGACGCCTTATGGACTAGGGTTTGAAGAAAACCTAAGACACCTTCTAGACTTAGAACCTAGACACCTTATTAATTAGGGTTTAGAGAAAATCTAAGACACCTTTTGGACTTAGGACCGACTAGGGTTTGGAGAAAACCTAAGACACCTTCCGAAATTAGGACATAGACGCCTTATAGACTAGGGTTTGGAGAAAACCTAAGACACCTTCTGAAATTAGGACATAGACGCCTTATGAACTAGGGTTTGGAGAAAACCTTAGACATCTTCTGGACTTAGGACCTAGACGCCTTATGGACTAGAGTTTGGAGACAACCTAAGACACCATCTGGACTTAGGATTTAGACGCCTTATGGACTAAAATTTGAAGAAAACCTAAGACACCTTTTGGACATAAGACCTAGACAATGCTTCGCATATGAGTAGGATTTTAACGAAATTTGCCTGGCGCTTCAGGGCTTAGAAAACCTAAGGGTCGTCTCACGAACCTAAGACCTAGACAACGCTTCACATATGACTAGGATTTTAATAAAGTTTGCATGGTGCACCAGGGCTTAGAAAACCTAAGGGTCATCTCGCGAACCTAGGACCTAGACAACGGTTTGCATATGTCTAGGATTTTAACGATGTTTCCCCGGCGCACCAAGGCTTAGAAAACCTAAGGGTCGTCTCACGAACGTAGGACCTAGACAACACTTCGCATATGACTAAGATTTGTAAGAGGGGTGCATAGCGCACTAGGGCTTGGATCAACATGCCATTGCTGAGGGCTGCTACACAGATTTTGGGATCCATAGGATCATGTTTTCCGCTTTGGCCTTAAAGAGTTACGCCCCACTGTAGAAGAGTTCACCACCATTCTTGATCTCATCCTATGGGAGTTCGTGGCAATACCTTCCATGTTCATCTCTACAAAGAAGTACATCATGCATCTTTGTGGTTTGACTGGCCAAAAGTTTTCTATCTTCATCCATTGGGATTCACTAGATAGAGATTTTGCCCTACTAGTGCCCTTGGTGACTTCAACTTTAAGTTATAGCACTGTTATGTTCAGTGCTTCTGTCTGCTTATTCGGTACCTTCTTGTTACCTATGACAGCCGCGTTAGCACTATTCTGGTGGACATTGCTGAGCATATAAGGGTAAGAAAGGACTTTGTGCCCCTATTTTGGCTAAAACCGTGATTGGTCTAGATGCTCTCCACCGGGGTGTAACCACTTCTCCAAGTAAAACTCAAATCTCTCATTTTTCTACTCTTCTCTCTTTTTACTAATTTTTCTCAGATTTTACCGCTCTTCTCTCCTTTTTCCACTATCTCTCTTTGTTTTTCCACATATCTCCCCTTTTATTGATTTCTCTCGATTCTTTTCTCTTTTCTCTCTTTTTAGATCTAACTGATAGAGAAGGTAAATATTCTGCAAAATTGGCTTCGAATAGGCACAGCGTTGATGTCTTTGTTTATCGTTCTTTTTACTCGATATGCACTACCGAGGCAACTTGGAGGCAGTATCTTTCTTCGCTAACTGGAGGAGACATCACTTGGCAGTGATCCTGGTGGTGGATCCCTTTTATGACTTTTGATCACTATGGACCATCCAGATGTCTTGTTGATTGGTCTGCGATTGTCCACCTTCTACTATCCACACGAAATCATAAGGCAGTTTAGTCGAGGTCTGATCATATTTCACGGCATACGTGATCGTATGCATTTATCTTCCTTTCAAGCCTCATTTCTAGCACGATATCTGAAGACTTGCTCATCTCGTTCACTGATAGAGATGCAGGAGATGTCACACACTGAGCTCCCTGAGGAGTACAAGGTGTGACTGATTCAGGAAAAAAAGTGCAGAAAAAAAAAAGGGGGGAAGAACAAGTAGCAAAGAGAAAGAAGATAATCCTAAAATAAAATTCTAAATCCTAAACATGCTAATACTACACTACAGAATGCACACTGGGCTTCACACGCTGTTAATAGAATAATAAAACAGCAAAATTAAGTTATTGGAATAGCGAAAAGGTTGCGGCCCTAACCTACAGAGGTTGCGGTCGCAATGAAACTAAGCCAAAATGTTGCACCCACATCATCAATCGTTGCCCCCGCAACATTGATTCTTGTGACCACAAGGAATTTAGGCACTATTTGATGAATTCTAAGAAACAGTGTGTTGGGGTGTGAATGTGTAATGCATCTACGATATAAAATAGAATTACAAAAACATATTATGACTATTTTAACCAAAACACAATAAAATCATGAAAAGCTCAATACTAACCACAATCTTATAATCAAGCACTCAACAATAAAATCGAGGTAATTGAGACGACAAAATTCAATGGCAATAAAGTATAAAAATAAACCACGAGCTACGAATGAAGAGAGTGACATATGAATAGCACAATAGAAATGACAAAATCAAATTAAAATATGAAAATATGCGACTAAAACATACGAATAACAAGTTAAATAAAAATAATAAACAAGCAAAAAACAATGTTAAAATTAAAAATTTAACCCGACCTCTTCACGGGGATAGAAGGTGTAGAGAGAAAAGTGTCTGGGATCATGCAAATATACATGGAATGTGGTATCCGAGTGTATCCTTCAGTTGTGGGGATGCAATGGTCGTTCTTCCGATCGCCAAGAAAAGGTCTAACTCCAGTACTCCGAGCGAGAGGGTAATGAAAGTGTGTAAGAAATCAGGGTTCAGATTGGTGGTTCGACAGAGTATCCACATTTAGAATTCATCCTCAATAAAGCGACAGCGTATTGAAGTCAGAAAATTATCCTCTAAAAACGGTACCGAATGTATGTTTATATAGAGAGTGCCACCCAATGAGGTGGTGACACGTCCCAAGCTCAGAAGAGTCCAAAAAGGTTGCGATCGCAACCTTTGAAGGTTTCGGCCGTGATGTTGAAGGTTGCGCTCGTAAGGTTTTTTAGAGTTTTCAGGAGTTTCATGTTATAGTCCCGACAAAGAAGGTTGTGGGTGCAAAGTTCAAAGGTTGTAGGTGTAATTACTTCGGTCAGTGAATAACCAGGTCGCAAGTTTTGAAGGTCGCGGCCTCAAGGTTCGAAGGATGTGATCTTGTGGTTCGATTTTACAGAGTACTGGTCTTGAATCATTTCTTAACGATCGTTTAGAGACTTTGCACATCATCTCACTCAGTTTTCATCATTAGATTCACCCAAATAAGCCTAAAATTTAGTGGGGTCAAATTGAGGTGTCTACACATATTTGCAGTCTTTAGTTGAGAAGGAGTTATTTTGTCAAGTGATCTAGGTCTAAGCTGGTTTGAATTTGTGTAATTCTTAGAATTCTGATAAGTAAATGTGACTCACCAATATCGATCCCATATAAAATTTGAACTTGGAGTCTAGAAACTTTCAAGTCACACACACACTGTTCTACATAGAATCTATACTGATATGTTCCGTTGAAAATATGAACTTAGGGTATTTTTTGAAATGTTGAGTGTCTTAACCTTTTGTGAGTGCATGCACTTTGTGATTTTCAGACATGTGAGAATTTGCATATGACATGTCCTCACTCCTTAATTTTGTTTCTAATACCCAATAAAAATATTTTTTTGTATTCTTTTCATTTTTTGTTTCTTTTCTCCCCTTGCATGTTCTTAAGTTTTTCTTTTTCGTCCTAACCCTCTACACTGCATTTACTATAGCTTAAGCAAAACTGCTCGAATGGTCTTAGTGGTCTCTTGATTTCTCTATTAACTATCTAAAAAGCTACAAGGTTGCTTCACCACTCGATCGGTCTTTAGACCACTCGAGTAGTCTGTCTTTTGTTTTACCCCGTTTGTCGCGTGGTTTTCGCAATTAAGTAAACCTCATAGTAGTATCCGCAATTATGAAAAACTAACAGCGGTTTCTACAATTTTCATAAAGTACTGAATTATAGTTCACACCACTAAAAAAACTATAATTGCACTCTGGCCCATAATCTCAAGACCATCTAGCATTGAGCTCTTGTTATTAAATGCTTGCCATTTCTCCCCACATTAAGATTCTCGATACCTGTCAATTAAATTTAATTACTAATAATTTAATTTAATCGTCATCTTGATATTCTTTAAACCCTTCCGCTTAACTTATTTGACCGCTGGGTAATCAAATACACCTACAGGATTTGGCCCGGTCAAAACTTATAAGCTTTCTTAAGGGGGTATCGTTAATCCCGATCTTTCGGGGCGTGGATTCCATCAATAATTAATATTTATCATATAAATAATACCGCTATTCAACTCACAAAAAATATAGACCCGTATAAGATTGCACCCTCTAATGAATCAAAATAACGAATATTAAATATACGCAAATCAATAATTATTTCTAGATTAAGAGAGTAAGTACTATTCATAATAACCTTGGGGTGTGAATTAATTTATATAGTCAGTATAAAATTAATTACTCCAAATATTCCGTTCAATACACACAAAGTGTATTAGTATAGAGAGTCGGAATAATAGACGATACTATTATCTGTTCTCCATAACCAAGATATGTCTACTAAAACTCTGTGCTACAGTCGTACCGATGGTATGTCCATTTCTATATAAACTGTGAACATAAAATTTCTATTCTGCAAGAACCTAAAATCTGATCTTCTGTGTGCAAGCCGTACTCTACACACCAGATTAAATACTATACAGAATATCGGACATTCATGCATAACATTAAATAAACGATACATATGCAATGCTCATAAAGATTCTCATAAATTAAAAAATTAATTTAATTAAAATAAAATTAAAAATACTAAAAACATAGTTTTCAGTATACCAACCCTAACAGCTTAGTTGCCTAGAATTCGTTTGAACAAATCAAATCCATTATTTTTCCTAAAAAAGTAAATCATTTTTTCAAGCATAAACAAAATAGAGAAGAAAGATAATAAAAAAGAGAAAGATCATTATTTTGCGTTTAAAATTTTAAAATTTCACAATAAAAAAACAAAGATGGTAACCAAAAAACCAAACAAACCACAATAAATAACAAAAGAGAGGAACACACGAGATTGATGTGGAAACTCTATAAAAAAAATTATCTCATGGAATGAAAACAGTTGATCTAGCCACTAACAATCTTCACTAGCAAATCAAGAGAATATAATTCTATGAATGGTTAGCAATTACTAACTTTTACTCGGTACACCAAACTTTGAAAGTTTTACAAAGATTTCTCCGAACTCTCTATTTCCCACTAGAGGAATTGACCACTTCCACCTTAATTCAATAGCAACCACAAAGCCTCTTGGTTTGATCTTTGCATGATCCAATGGCTCTATTCCCATAGCCAATAATAATAGTAGTCAAGAATGTGTTTGAAGGTGTGAGTGGGCTACAAAAAATGATCAAATTAGATCAAATTGAGATGTGATAATATAATTTCTAAGAACCAGCTCTTGCCAAATATAAGTTCACTCGAATCATGAATTATGATTAAACAGCTAGCCACAAGTCATTAGATCTATTTTATTTTTGAAAGTCCACATTGAATCTGATTGACAACTTTAGTTTTTTCGCAAGGCTAATAATCAAAATTTATGATTCAAATAACATGAGCCATGATGAATGTATACATTTAGCCACCTAAAGCACAATGCCTTTACCATTATTACTTGATGTATTTTGCTCTGCTTTTGTCTTTTATATTCTTTAAATCTTTAGTTACAGGATCATAGGGTTATAAACTCACAAAACTATCAAAAAAAATGTAATTGTGATTGTGAGTGTGCTTTTTTGCATTATTAATTTTTTTATAGTTCTTTTTGTTTTGTTTTCTTACTAGGCAAGAAAAATGTGTATTTTATTTGTTTTTAATTTTAATCTTTCCTAATTTTCATATTTTAATCTCTTTAAATCTAAAAAATTTAAAGGTGAAAAAACTAAAAAGTCAACCAAAAAAATATCAAAATTTGAGCTTTAAAGACTACTAGGCCTTTCTTCCTTATGTGTTTTTACCCCTTCTTCTGTTTTGGAAATTCCTGGCAGTTATCTCTTTTTTAGGACATATATCATTTTTGCTTGTGGAAGTATTCTTGTTGAATTTACAGGAAATAGGTGTTCAAAGTTGAGTTCTGATTGCAAGTTGTTCACAACCGCTCGAGCAGTTCATTGACCGCTCAATTGGTCCTTTTTCCCATATGTTTCCTTTTCTGTGCAGTTTTACTAAGTGTTTGGAACCGCTCGAGCAGTGATTAGACTACTCGTTCTTTTTCGCAAAATTCTTATTTAGTAGGCTATTAGGGTTAGTCTGTTGAGGGTAATGATTTACTAATTGGGGAGGCAGCATTGTGAGCATTTTGGGAAGAGTATGAGAAACACCTACAGGACTACTGCTTTGAAGTGAATTGACTTGAAGACTCTAATTGGATTGTGTGAGGAGATCATAGAGGCTACTCATTCATTCTTCAAGTGATCTAAACTACAACAAGTTAAGAGTCTTAAGAGAATTCTCAAGCGAGAAGACCAAAGGAGGATTCCGACGATGGATGAGCACGGGTTTGGTATACGAGGATTCAGCAAAAAAATATTTAGCAATAGGTTAAGGATTCAACTGGGTTTTGTAAGAATTTTTTGTAACCAAAATTTTCATAGAGTGCTTGTCTTTCAGACTTTGTTAAGTCCTGTGGTTGTTTACCCGATTGGGGTTTTCTACATAAAATATCGCTGTCATGTGTGGGTTTTGTTAGTGATTTGTATATTCTCTTTTTGTTTAATCCATACACGTAAATGAAACTAAAAGGTTTATTTTTGTGTTTTCAAAAGGCTAAACCATTTTTCAATTGGTATCAAAGCAGGATTCTTGTTGATCCTATTTTTTTTACGTCTGATTTACTCATATGGATTATCTGAAAGAAGGTGCATCCACCAGAAGACCTTCTCTTCTTAACGGATCTAAGTACCCTTTTTGGAAAGTCAGGATGAGGACGTTTCTTAAGTTTATTGATGAGAGAGTTTGGTTAGCTGTCACTGAGGGGTATGCATATCCTACTATGGTTATTGATGGTGTAATAGTCCCTAAGACATTAGCTAAATAAGAAAGAACTGATTTTGAGAATGCCGGGTAGAATAGTAAGGTTATGAATGTTATCTTTAGTGAAATCACATAGAAAGAATTTTGTAGAATAAGCACCTATGACTTGGCTAAAGAAGCGTGAGATATCCTTCAAATCACTCACGAAGGAACTCAAACTGTAAAAATCTCCAAACTTTAACGTCTTACTACTAACTTTGAAACCCTTTGTATGAAAGAATATGAGAAATTTGACGATTTTTACGCCAAGTTAAGTGACATTGTTAACGCTTCTTTTAATCTTGGTGAAAAGATCCCTAACTCTAAAATTATTTGAAAAATTTTGCAATCTTTTCCCGAACGATTTCAACCAAAGGTCATTGCAATAAAGGAAAGTAAAGACATTGACTCTATTATAGTAGAAAGTTTGGTTGGGAACTTGCAAACATACAAGCTAAATTTTCAAAATCACAAGACTTCAAAAAATTTAGCCTTCACCTTAGCTCAAAAGTTTGCAAGTGATTCTGATGAAGATTTAAATCCTGATATGATGGCCATGTTTGTTAAAAAGTTTAAAAAGTTTTCGAAAAACAAGAAGTCTAATCAAGATGATAAATCGCAAAAGCGTTTTGGGAATGACAAACCTAAAAATAGACCCAAATTCTTTGACAAAAAGGAACAAAAATATCAAAACCCTGGCTCCCACTGTTATGAGTGAAAAGGATTTGGGCACATTGCTCTGGAATGTCCTAACAAGATGAAAAAGAAGCAAAAAGTGTTTATTATAACTTGGGATGATGAAAGCGAACCTGAGTTGAGTGATGAAAATGATGACCAGTATGATGATGATCATGTTATTGCTTTTGTTGCTTCTGTTCACGAGGAGTCTAGTGAAACTGATATAGATGAAACTGTGACTGAATGTGAGAAAGAAGAATCAAACATAGTAATTGTTGAAGGGAAAGACAGTGACACCCTCCAAGTAGCTTATGATAAGCTCTACAAGGAGAGTTATGTGTTGATTAAGAAATGTGCAAAACTTGTGCTTCAACTTAAAACTTATGAAAGTGAGAAAGAGAGACTTACACAAGAGCTTCTGATGGATCAAGAAAAAGAAGAAGATTTAAAAAATGAATTGAATGTCTTTTGTATCACTTTAGAAAACTGTAAACAAGATAAGAAAAGATTCATCCTGTCAAATGATGATAAATCTTCTATAGTGTTTGAGTTAGAGAATAAAATAACTAATCTTGAAAATAAATTGAACAATGCTAATGTTACTCTTAAGCGTTAGAATGCCGGTTCAATTGCATTGGAGGGATTACTCGAAGATCAGAAGGCAGCAAGTAACAAAGCTGGACTAGGATTTGTAGGTACTTTCACAAATAAGCAGTCAACTGAAAAACTCAAAGCAACTCCAAGGTTTGTAAAAGTCAAGCAAGTTGAAGGGGCGAATGTCAAAAGCAGTGAAAATGATGGATTCTCCAAAATACAGACAAGTGGAAACAACTTGATAGATAATGCCACCATACAACGTGGAAAGGTAAGAAAATATAACTCTCTTCCTATCTGTCATCATTGTGGCATAGTGGGTCACATTAGTCCTCAGTGTAAGTTGTTGTCCCGTTTATCTATGTCAAATAAAAAGTTTTTGCCCATCTGTCATTACTGTGGAATGAGAGATCACAACAAATCACATTGTTTTAGGTTGCATGGTATGCCTTATATGAACTATCCTGTTGAGTTTGACAGACCCTCACAACTTAAAAGACATGTTGTTCATCCTAGAGAGTTGACTCCCATGAGAACTAGGAAAGTTTGGGTTAGATCTAGAGATTTAAAAGCTTACGTGATTTAGACTGCTATGAGAGCTCAAAGCTCACATATGTAGTATTTGGATAGTGGTTGTACTCGTCACATGTTAAGAGATAGATCCTTATTTTCTACTCTTGAGACTTATAACAGTAGGATGGTGACTTTTGAAGATGGTAACTCTACCCAAATTAGTGCGTAGGGTTTTATTTCTGCCCCTGGTTTACCAAAGTTAGAGAATGTCCTTCTGGTTGACGGTTTAAAGGCAAATCTTTTGAGTATTAGTCAGATGTGTGGCACTCATCATGAGGTGCATTTGTCAAAAAATAATTGCATTATTCTGGACAAAAAAAAATTATAATGCATGGGGTTAAAACATCTGACAATTGTTATGGTATTATTCCTTTAAATGCTGAGATGTGTAATTCTGTCAAGATCAATGATGTTGATTTGTGACATCGGAGACTTGGTGATGTTAATTACAAAGATTTATCAAAAATTGCTAATAAAGAGTTGATCAGAGGAGTTCCTAAGTTGGGTGACCCATTGAACCGTGTTTGTGGTGTATGTCAAATAAAAAAACAGATTAGAGTTTCTCATAAGAAGATAAACACCTTAGGCACTAAAGCACCTCTTAAATTGATTCACATGGATCTGACGGGTCCCACTAGGACTGAGAGTTTAGGAAAGAAAAAGTACATCCTTTTTGCTGTTGATGACTTCTCTCGTTTTACTTGGATTAATTTTCTGAGAGAGAAGTCTAAAACTTTTACTATTTCAAAACTCTTGTTCTTAAGTTTCAAAATGAAAAGCCCAAGTCGTCCAATTTTGTTATTCGCATTATTCTGATTATGGTAAAAAGTTTGAAAACTCTAACTTTACGTCTTTTTGTGAATCCTTGAATATACATCACGAATTCTCTGCCCCCAAAACTCCTTAGCAAAATGGGGTGGCTGAAAGAAAAAATTGAGTCATTTAAGAAATGGCACGTGTTATATTGCATGACAAGAAATTGCCACAACACTTTTGGGCAGAGGCGGTGAACACTGCATGTTATACCATAAATCGTGTCTATCTGAGACTGGGAACCCTTCACACTTTCTATGAACTTCGAAAATGTACAAAATCGAATGTCAAGCACTTTCGGACTTTTAAGAGTAAATGATACATTTTTCGGCATAGGAAACAATTGGGTAAATTTGACTTCCATAGTGAAGAGGGAATATTCTTAGGCTACTTAACCAACAGTAGAGCATATCGTGTTTTTAATAGTAGAACCTCTACCGTTATGGAATCTATTAATGTTGTTATTAATCATGAACCTACTGTTATACATGCTGATAATGATCTTTATATTTCAGGTGAACTCAATGATGAATTGAGAGCTGAAAAAAACTGAAAGGCGGCCTAAGCATAAAAGCGAGGAAGTAACTGTTAAGAAAAACCCCACCAATGCAAAGCAGGGTTCTCAGCTGCAAGACTCTAAACCCCAAGGATCTTAGAATAAAGGATTGGAACCCTTAGCATGGGTGAAGCTCAACCATCCAGTAAGTCAAGTTCTTGGAGAAGTCACGGATAGGATGCGAACTCATCAACAAATGCGGGATGAGGTAACTTTTATGTGCTATGTATCGTTAATTGAGCCAAAAAATGTCAATGATGTCTTACTTGATGAGTGTTGGACTAATACCATGCATGAAGAGCTAGAACAATTTGCTAGGAATAATGTGTGGGAACTAGTCTCTCGGACCTGTGACAAAAATATCATTGAAACCAAATGGATATTCAAGAATAAAACAAATAAATTTGGTAAAGTGGTTAAGAATAAAGCTAGACTTGTAGCATAAGGTTACACTCAGGTTGATGGAATTGATTCTGACAAAACACTTGCCCTAGTTGCACGTCTTGAATCCATCAAAATCTTATTTCTTATTGCCTATAAACTTCATATCAAACTGTTTCAAATGGATGTCAAGAGTGCTTTCTTGAATGGTGATCTTAAAGAAGAAGCCTATATTGAACAACCTAAAGGGTTTGTGGATCCGTCCTTACCTAATCATGTTCTGAAACTCAGGAAAGCTCTTTATGGGTCAAAACAAGCCCCCAGACCTTGGTATGATAAGTTGACCTCGTTTCTAGTAGAAAAGGATTTTCTAGGGGCAGCGTCGATAGAACGTTGTTCATCTATACCCAGAATCATAACATTTTTGTAGCTCAAATCTATGTCGATGACATAGTTTTTGGGTCTACTGATGACTCGTTGGTGAAAGATTTCTTCAATGAGATGAGCAATGAATTTGAGATGAGCTTAATGGGTGAGTTGAACTATTTTTTAAGTCTTCAGGTTAAACAAACTTCATCTGGTATTTTCATCTCTCAATCTAAGTATGCTAGGAACCTGCTCAAGATGTTTGGTTTAAAAAAATCTAAGCATGCTTGAACCCCTGAGTGTCACCACTAAGTTGTCAAAAGATGAGTCTGGCAAATTTGTTGACCAGACCATGTACCGTAGCATGATTGGTAGTCCTTTATATCTGATAGCTAGTTGTCCTGACATTACTTTTAGTGTTGGAGTTTGTGCTAGGTATCAGGCTTATCCCAAAGAGTCACATCTACAAGCTATCAAACGTGTTATCAAATATATGAATGGTATTTCTGGATATGGGATTTGGTTCACTTATGATACAACTGTTGACATCATTGGTTTTTTTTTATGCCAACTGGACTAGGAGTGTAGACGATAGGAAAAGCACCTAAAGTGGGTGTTTTTACATAGGAAATAATTTGGTCTCCTGGCATAGCAAGAAACAGAATGAAATTTCTCTTTCCACGGCTGAAGCTGAATATGATTTTGAATAAGGTCCCATTGTGTTATACTGTGACAACACCAGTGCGATCAATATTTCTAAAAACCCTGTTCAACATTCCTAAACCAAGCATATCGACATTCGTCATCATTTTATTCGGGACCTTGTTGAAGAAGGTACGATTGCTCTGGAACACATCAACACTGAATTCCAAAAAGTTGACATCCTGACCAAACCCCTTGATCTTCTTCGCTTCGAGTTTTTTAGAAAGACTCTTGGAGTCTGTTTGGTTGAGTGATCTTTGTGTTTATTTTCTTTAAAAAAAAAGGGTCCGGAGAACTTTTGGTTAAACAGTCTATACCAGTCTGTTTGTGTTAATAACTTTGTGATTGTTATTGGCTTTCATTGTATGTGATCTTATGCCTTAATTAGTTTTCAGGGGTGGTCATGACATATAACCGGCGACATACATGCCGATCGGATTCTATTTTGTTCACACTTATCTTGAACCAGGAAGTCAGGTTTGTCTTTGTTCAGATTCAAAATATGACATGAGTTTCTTTATATATCAGTTGACCTAAGAATGCATGAAATGACCCATGTTGATGTCTCCAATATGTCTTTAGGATAAAACTCCCTCTAAATCTTGGACTTGTGTTTTGCTTATGGTTGTTTTGAGAAAATGGCTACCTATGCAGACCTTGCTTTCTTTCTGTACTAGTGTGGAGCCGCCTCCAAAAATGAGCCAAAATGTTCCATCCTATCTAAGAAAATGGCTACCTATGCGTACCATGTCTTTTTGTGCGTATTAGTGTGAAAGCCACCTTTGATTGTATGTTTCTTGATATGTTTTCCTTGAAAATGGCTACTTAAGTGAACCTTGCTTTCTCGTCCGTCTTAGTGTGGCAGCCACCAGTGGTTTAAATATCAACCCTGTTTTTGTTTGTATTCACGGTCCATGAGTAAGGTGGAGTTTTTCCAAAAGTATCTTGGGATGAAATTGGTTTGAGTTCATGTCTTTCTGATCTTCTGACATTTTTTAAGTAACTCGGTTTACTTCTGCATCTGAATGTGATCAAACTTGGCTTTCATGTTCACTTCATGTCACACATTCACTTCTGCATATAGTATTTCCTCATAATGTCTTCTTCAGAGCTTATATGCTAGTTTCCTCTCTGACAGTTAATTGAGGAAGTTGGGTCTCTATGTTTGAGGTCGATGTAACCGTACAAGGTTCTTTCGCTCTATATGGTGTTTTATGTTTATCTTTTGAGTTTCCCCTCATCCTAGCCAAATTTTTTTTTTTTTGTGTGTTTTCTCATGGTTTGTGTCTGGTCTGGTTCTTGAGTCTAAGTTGGTTTTTAAAGGGGTTGCTTATCATGTCCATTTTTGTTCGCATGTCTCTTTTCTCTTTTTCCACACCACTCGACATACCGCTTGAGCTGTCCCTCGAGCGGTCTCTCCAATGGTCCTTTCGACCTTTCTGTGTCTTGGTTTGGGTTCCTAAAGCAGTGTGCTTTGCTTCTCCGCTCGACATACTGCTCAAGTGGTTTGTCCCACGGTCTATTTCACCTCTCGGTTCTTTCTTAACTTGTTGCTCGACAAGATTAACTGCTCAAGCGATCAACAGACCAAGCGAGCGGTCGTTGCGTCTTGGGGTTTTTATTCGCGCCCAAAGGTTTTTGTTTTAACTCCTCTTCTCTTGACCTCTCTCTCTCTCTCTCTCTCTCGCATAGTGGACTTGCTCTCTCCCTATGGGTGGTGGCACATCGTCTCCCTTTCACTCGTTTCCTTGGCTTTCATCCCCGTCGCACCTTGCTTCACGAGGTGAGTCTCCTCTCTCTTTGGTTTCGATTTTATCTCATTGTTTCTCTCTCTCTCTCTCTCTCTCTCTCTCTCTCTATCTATCTCCCTCTATATGTATATATATATATATCCATCTCTATGTCATGTTCTTTTTATGCTAATTGTTTTTTGGTGTGTGTGTGTGTGTAATTCGCTATCTCCTTGGTGCCCCTCTGTGTGCCCGTGGTTCCTCTTGCCCTAATGTCGGTTCTAGATTTTTTTTCTTTGCGCTCTTTATTTTTTTTTGTGTGGTGTGCCTGTCGTTTGTCTTCTGTCTTTATGGCCCCAAAGCACATCAAACGCACCACTCATGGTCCATTTCATGACCCACATCGTAGATTCAAGGATAGGAATGCCTAAAGTAAGTTTCATCAATCCTTCGAATCTCGCCCGGTCAAAATTGAGCGCAATGTTGTTCTGAGCGATTTTCTTGATAACCCTATTATCTTAGCTTTCTTGGGTTCTAGTTAGAATCTTCTCGTCTCCTATGATTCTTCCCATTCGGTTAATCTTACTCTCGTCAAAGAGTTCTATAGTAATTTGGAGGAGAAAAAGGATGACTATGAAGTCTATACATCTTATGTGCGAGGGGTTGATATCACTATCACTCCTGATGTGATAGCCTCTTGGCTCAATCTTTGTCCTCGTCCTCTCACACATGATTTTTCCCATCCTGCTTCATTTCCCCATGCTACCTTTGATTATGGTCCAATTGCATCTGTCCTATGTGGCCAGCCTCAAACCTGGGTTGCAGGTGTTCTTTTACCTTAGCGTGATTTGACTCCTGCATTCCATCTCCTCAATCTGATTATCTGTGTAAATGTCGACCCCAAAGATTATACCTCTGAGATTTCACAACAACAGGGGTATCTTATGTGGGCTATTGCTAACCGCAAGGTTGTTGATATGAGCCTTCTCATTTTTCTCGTTATGACCTGCATTGTTGGCAGTAAGACCACTTTTAGGCTTCCGTTCGGCCATCTTATCTCTCGTGTCCTTCAGTCCCTCAAAGTTCTTGAATTTAAGTCCAGTGACCTCATTGACTCTTTTCAATCTCTTCCCAAGCCTATTTATAAAACCACACTCAAATAGAGTGGCTCATACATTCCAAAATCCAAACCTGTGGCAGGTTCTTCTTCGGGCACCGCGGTAGCTGAGGATAGTGAGCTTGGTTTGGATCCCGACACCGATCTTCCTTATGGGGAGTTTCCACCAGGTCGTTTGTCCCGTATCAAGGAAGAAATCAGCATGCTTCGCATGGATGTTCGAGATGTGCATGCAACGCAACAGGCTCTCCAGGCGGATGTTCGAGCGTTACGCCAAGAGCAGCAGGAGTTATTCTCTTTTTCTCTACTCTCGGTTCCCTACTTCATAGTCATGGCTGCTTCCTCTTTTTTTTCCCTTTTCGCATCTTCTGTGCCACATAGGGGGAGATTTGCTGTTATTTTTGATAGCTATTGATAGTTTTTTTTTTACAGATACTGATAGCTTTTGACAGATTCTGATAGTTGTTGATAGATCCTAGTAGTTTTTTGATGTAAGATTGTTAGATTCTGTTGATTGATACTGTTATACTGCTAGCTATTGTTCTTTGGTTTGGGATTGGTGGGAATTATAGATATTGTTAGATTGTGTTTAGTGTTGAATGATTATGATTATACAGCAGAAATTGATGTACGCTTGATTGAGAACTCTTTTGTCATATATATCTCTTTTGATCTTGTGAACTCGAATAAGTGGTAAATATATGAAAGTGGTTTTTCTTCTTGTGTGGGTGTTTGTCACAGAATTGCCAAAAAGGGGGAGATTGTTAAGCCTTTCTTCCCTTATGTGTTTTTACCTCTTCTTCTGTTTTGGCAATTTGTGACAATTATCTCTTTTTTAGGACATAATATCATTTTTGCTTGTGGAAGTTTTCTTGTTGAATTTACAGAAAATAGGTGTTTAAAGTTAAGTTCTAGTTGCAAGTTGTTCACAACCGCTCGAGCGGTTCATAGACCGCTTAATTGGTCCTTTTTCCCATGTGTTTCCTTTTCTGTACAGTTTCAGCAAGTGTTTAATAGGGGTGTACACAGTCCGGTTTGATTCGATTTTGAGTTAAACCAATAACCAAACCGTTCTGAACGGTTCCAAGAATTTAAGAACCAGAATCGAATCGTATGTATCATGGAACCGAGCCGAACTGATAAATAACAGCTCGGTTCCGGTTTGGAATCGTAGTTCTAAGTGTAAGTATTTGTTGCCTATTTTATGTGTAAAAAAATTATACATTTATTTGTTTTATTTTTTTTATTAAATTTTTATTTTTTATTTATATTATATTATTTTACATTTTCTTTTATCACTTGTTTCATATTCTTATAAAGAGTGATTCTCGTTTTTATAAATTATGAATTATATTTTATTACATTTTCATCTATTACAAATAATTTATGAATTATATAATATTATGATGGGATTAGAAAAAAATAAAAAAGCGGAAATAAAAAAAGAAGTAAAATAAAATAAATAGTATTTTTAAATTTTTTATTTATATATAATACATAATATAAATATTGTTAATAAGTGACGGATCGGTTCGGTTCCATACGATTTTTTTAAGCTTAATTCAAGAACTAAACTATAAGGAACGGTTCCTAATTATTTGAAACCGGAACCAAATCATTTACAAAAAAAAAACGAACCAAGCTATACAGTTTGGATCGGTCCGGACCGGTTTAACGGTTTCAACGATTTTTTGTATACCCCTAGTATTTGGAACCGCTTAAGCGGTGATTAGACCGCTCGATCGGTCTTTTTCACGAAATACTTATTTAGTAGGCTATTAGGGTTAGTCTGTTGGGGGTAATGGTTTATTAATTGGAGAGGCAGCTTTGTGAGTGTTTTGGGAAGAATATGAGAAACACCTAGAGGATTGCTGCTTTAAAGTGGATTGATTAAAATAATCTAATTGGATCGTGAGAGGAGATCATGGAGGTTACTCATTCATTTTTTAAGGTGACCTGAACTACAAGTTAAGAGTCTTGAGAGGATTCACAAGCAAGAAGACTTAAGGAGGATTCTGATGGCGGACGAGCACGGTTTGGTATACGAGGTTCCGACAAGAAGACTTTTAGCAACTTGTTGAGGATTAAATTGAGTTTTGTAAGAGTTTTTTATAATCAAAATTTTCATGTAGTGCTTGTCTTTCGGACTTGATTAAGTCATGTGGTTTTTTAACCGATTGAGGTTTTTCATGTAAAATATCGCTGTCGTGTGTGAGTTCTGTTGGTTATTTGTTTGTTTTCTTTTTGTTTAATTCACATGCATAAATTAAACTAAAAAATTTATTTTTGTGTTTTCACAAGGTTAAACCGTTTTTCAAAGAGAAGGACCTAATCAAACATAATAACATAAACAATTCAAATTTTCTACATTAGATTGCCAAAATTTTCTGAACTAAAATCAAGTGGCCGCAAAACTATTTGAGTTAGGTATATCTCTTTATCTGGCCATGGAATTGGTCAATTTATTCTTTTTACTCTCTTCATATTTTTTAGGGAAATTTTGGATTTAGTCCTCTTTTTGGTAGTAGTCCATATTTTTTAGGAAAATTTTGGGTTTAGTCCTCTTTTTGGTAGTAGTGCTAGATTTAGTCTCAGTACTTTTTTTTAATAGATTAGGTCCCATCAGGTTTAAAATTATTTTATTATGTCTAATATACCCCTATTAAAGATATTATCTTTCCTGATTAAAAATTGTTTTAAAAATTTTTCAAATATGGCATATCCTTTAAATCAAGCAACCTCTCCCTCCCTCTCTCTCTCTTAATTTAAAATATTTTCAAAGATTTTTCAAAGATGACAATCAAGCAACCTGTCATAACACATACAAACGATACATTTTCAAAACTATTTCACTATACATATAAATCTGATATATTTTCAAATCTACAAAATTATTAGTTTTGATATATGTTTCAACTCATCGTAACCAAATGTGACAACTGATACATTTATCAATAGCTAGTGAAAATATTTTCATAAAAAACATAAATCACAAAACATTTCAACTACAGTTCACTACGCATATACTACTGATACATTTATTAGTATTAAGTATCTGTTACGATATTTTCTTATGACATTTTTAAATTGATAAAATGTATCAGTAGTTTAGGGGAGCTATGTGCATTTAATTATAACATGCAACTGATAATTGTATCAGTATTCAACAGATAAGTGCTTTTCAAAATTGTTGAAATACAAAATTTACAAAAGATAATTGTATTAGTTGTACATTGATCGTATAAAGAATATGTATTAAAAAAATTATTTTTGTTGGTGAAGGAGAAAGAGAAAGAGAGGCAATGGTGAACTAGAAACACCATGTCAAAAAAATGGTGGCGAATTAAATCTCATGCAAATCAGAGAGAGAGGGAGAGACAGAGTTAACAAGTGGCGGCGACGGTGAGATCTCGAGTCAGTGATCTAGATTTGGTGGTTGGCGATGGTAAGGAGCGGCGGCGACGACGAGATATGAGTTGGTGGTCTAGATTTAGAAGGTCGGCGCGGCGAGAAACGGCACCAGTGGTGAGAAACGGCACCGGTAGCGAGAAGCGGAGGCGGTGGAGCGAAGTGGCCAGCTCCGACTGATCTGGAAGCGGCGACGGTGAAGCGGAGAACAAGGAGGAGCAACAGCGGAGGATGAGGAGCCGGCGGAGGAGGGGCGGCTGAGGAGGACGAGCAGAAGGTGGTGGAGGATGAAATCCCAAGTGATTCTTCTTGATCATTTCTCCACATATTTTTTCATTCAGGGCTGTGAGAGAGAAGAACTGTCCTTTTATCGGGATTTTAGGTGAATTTTCGACTAATACAGTCATAATTAAGGAGGAAAAATATCACCGATTGGCAAAGGGCATATTAGACCCAAAAATTTAAAATTTTTAAAAACGAACTAAACCCAATAAAAAAATATTGATGGGACTAAAACTCTTACATACTTCTAAAATGGGACTAAAACTCAATTAACTCTATTTTTTATTCCAAAATCACAAAATCATTTACCCATACTTTCTGTCTTATTTAGTTTTGTTTAGGTGCGTTGCGCTATAATTTTTCTAAAATATAAAGAAAAAGTATGTAGCATATAGAAATTAAAAATTAGAAATTTAAATTAAATTCAAACTTAATATTTCTGCCAGTAGAGGTGAAATGACAATTCATTGAGGTTCGTGATTTTGTCATTGGTCGTGTTTGGCGAAACTACTACTAATAGTTTATATATTGTAACTTGTAGTAAAAATTGTGAGTATTTAATAAATATTGTAATTTATAGCTAAAATAAAAGAAAAAATAGTTATAAGTTGCAGCAGAAATTGTTAGTATTTAAAAAAAAATTATAATTTACAACTAAAATTAGTAATAAAAAATTACAAACAATAGTTTTGCCAAGCACCCTCATTATATAATCACTAAATTTTGCTGTGTTTTGATTTTAAACACTATAAATATGTTTATTTTTGTCCTCTCTAATGTAATATTAAAATACTTCGTTTCTTATTTTTATGTCTTTATATTAGTTTTTGATTTAATTATTTTATTGAATAACTAACTCTAAATTATAGTTTTTAATAAAAAATAAAAAAATATATTTTTAATAAAAAAATAAAATCAAACACGAGGATAACACATGTTATGAAATTAATAAATCTATATATCTATATAATTAGGGTTTTTGGAGATGCTCCTGCTAGTATCTTATAAATTGTAGCTTGTAACAGAAGTTGTAAGTGTTTGGTAAAAAATATAACTTGTAGCTGAAATAGAAGAAAAAATAATTAAAAAATATAATAAAAGTTGTGGGTGTTTAGAGTTTATAACTAAAATCAGTAGCATAAAACTAAAAAATAGTAGCAAAAATTTGACCAAACACCCCCAATAAGATAGAACAACTTGATATGGCATTTATAAATGTGTTAAAAATTTAATCTCTAATATTAAAAAATATCGACATTTTATTTTGTTCTTTCTCCTTTCCTCGATTTCTTAATGTAAAAAAGTAAAAAATATTGATTAATATTTTTATTTAGATGCCTTAAAATTAATTAATTAATTATTAAATTATTAATACTATTTTAATTTTATTTTAAATTTATTAAATTTAAATAATTGAGTCCGAGTGATAAAACACAACAAAATCGCGTTAGTCTTGCCTGAACTATGATCGATCTATTTTATATACACTAATTATTTCGTGAAAATAATCATTCGAACAAACGAGCCCCATAGGCTTTGTTGTGTTGAATATTGAGAATTTTGCTTATTTTTTGTCTTTTTTAATTTTTGTTTATCTTTTAATTAAAAATTTTTGTTTTTCTAAATTGTCTAAATGAGATGAACCTAACATGTAAAATTTTTTGATTAAAAGATGAAAAATGTTAATTAAAGACAAAATAAGTAATATAAAAATTGGCCATAAATTGGTTTGTTTGCTTATTTGACTAAGTTAACTTTTCGTCTTTAGTGAAATTTTTTTATCATTTAGTTAAACTATTATACTTTTTAGACTCCTCTAATTGAGATGATTCGGAAAAGTAAAATTTTTTGATCAAAATACAAAAAAAATTCAGAAAAAACAAAATTAAGCAAAAATAAACCAATAAGCCAAATAAGCAAGTTTATAACTAAAATAAGCAAATAAGTCAATAAGCAAACTTACCCAAACAGACCCATTGACTTATTGACTTATTTTAACCTATTTTTGTTTTTTTAAAATTTTTTAAGAGTATTTTGGCACAATCTTATTTTTGAAAGTAATAAAAGGATTGGCCCTATCCATTAAATTTTAATAAA
>JAULJZ010114005.1:0-11442 GCA_032270985.1 Heliamphora pulchella
TGATAAAAGTGTGATTTCAGTCTTTTAAATTTGTGTGTATATGTAAAATCAATATAAATTTGTGTTTACTTTGCTTCCTTCCCAGTAATGGAATGTTGGAGTTAAGGGAGAATCAGGTGAGAGAAAGATGAGAGAGAAAATAGTGATAGGATAAGTTAAAAAATAATAATAATATGAATAAGGGTAAAATTGAAAATAATATAAAATAACTGCTGACGTTAGTATTTCTCGTCAAGTTTTTTAACGGTTATTTGACGGAATGGGGTATCTGAAATATAAAAACAAAGCAAAAAAAAAGGCAGTGTAATTTCAGACGCGGGAGAGATCCCTGTAATAAGCTTAAATCTTAGAGGAGGTAAGTGTAATTATTCTTAAAATTTTTAACTCTATTTATTTTATAAAAAAATTAATTTTAAATAAACATTAAGAATTTAATTTTATTTCTTGTTACGCATTCTAAAAAAATAATTTATTTAAATTAAATTTTCTTTTGATTAATTCAAAAATTTAAAAATAATCAGCACATTTTTCAATATACCAGATTTAAATAAACAACCTTAAACATGTTTTTAAATAACAAAATAAAATTTCAAAATTTTCTTTAAAACATTAATTTAATTTAAGAAATTTTAATGTTATTTTTTTGTTATAATTTTTTTTTGAATAACAAAATTAATTAAAACTAAATAGAAAGGATGATCCGAATAAAAACATCCACGCATTTAAATAAATAAATAAATGCAAAAAATTTTGACTTTTATGGTCAAACTAAAATCTTTTAAGCTAAAGAGTTTCTGTTAATTGAGAAGACCTATAATCCTGTCAGAATCAGAGTTCTAGTCTTCTAGTTCTATCTAAATCAAAACTCTGCTGCTGTCACAACTTTGTATCCAATCAGAAACCCTGTAACACACAATTACTGCAAGTCATAGCCGTCGCCACCGCTGCCCTGTTGCCACCGCAAGCTACCCGCCGCCTACGCGAACCACGCCGCACTTGTGCGCACCGCTCGAGCAATCTGCGACGAAAATCAGCACCGCAATCACGCCGTTCTTGCTGGTTTTGACTTGTTCTTCCTCTATGTTCCTCGTTCTTCGATACAAAAACATGAACATTGATCCTATACCTCTGAGGAGTTTACAAATCAGCTATAGAGGAAGAAGATTACATGATTCTTATGCCTCCGTAGAGTTCATAATCAATCTACCACGATCAATTCTCGTAATTAAAATCAATAATCATCATTCAAACATGCAAATAATAATGACTATTAAAGCCGGGGTTAGATTGCTTGCAAAGTAGAATTAGCATAATCTAAATCTACTCGAACCCATGATTCAATCATATATAATCAAAAACGGCTCTGATACAAATTGTTGAGAAAAACTACCAGCATCCTAAGATTATGCTTATGATTTTAGTCAAAAAACATCCGGATAGGCAAGTGCCGAAACAGAATCCAGATTAAAATTTTTTGATATCGAACAATCAAAATTAAAATTCGGTAATACTCCTAAAGTTAGTTTAGAATTATACCTTTTGAAATGTAATTGGATTGATTCCGGTTACTGCAACAAACTTCTGTCAACAATTTGCTGCGATTTTTGACTAGAAGTCAAATCTCCAACATGTATTCTCAAATGTTAGAATTCGATCGTAGTGTAGGTTACATTCTTCGTGTTCTTCAAAACCCGTATAGACTAGACTTAAGTTTCAGAGAACATGAAAACCCTAACCTCTTTGTCAGCTGATTGAATAATATTAATTATGGCGTCAAGGTTTATAATCGCATTTAAATAGGCTATAGCAGATACCTGTGGAGTAAATAAGACATGGCTGCTAATGTTATTATGAAATTCTACTTCAACTCAGAAGTAATTTCATAAAAACATAAATTATAATTTATTTTACTAAATAATTATAATTGCACTCCCAGTCTTATTCTCAAAATCATAGTATTCGAGTTCTTGTTATTAAATGTTTATTTATTCCCTCTACGATAAAATTACGGATACCCGCCGATTAAATTAAATTATTGATAATTATATTTAATCGGTTTCTTTAAAAAAAATTTAAGACCTTCTGCATAACTTATTTGAATGCCGAATTATAAAATCCATCTGCAGGGTTTGACTCGGTCAAAAATTATAAATTTTCTTAAAAGGGTATCATCAATCCCGATATTTTGGAACGTAGATTCCGTTAATAATTAATATTTATCATATAATTAATATTATTATTCAACTTACCGGGATTATAAACCCATAAAAGATTGGACCCTTTAATGAATCAAAATAACGAATATTAAATATATGTATCTAATAATTATTTTAGAATTAAGAGTATAAGCACTCATAATAATCATGTGGTATAAATTAATTTATATAGTCAGTATAAAATTAATTATTCCAATTTGGTCTTGTTCAATACACATAAAGTGTACTAGCATAATGAATTGAAATAATTGTCGAAATAATTACTATTTTTCGTAATCAAAACAAACCTATTAAAATATTATGCTACAGTTGTACTGATAGTGTGTTCAATTTTTTTTTAAGATTGTGAACCAAAAACTTATATTCTACAAGAACCGGTAATCTAATATTCTGTGTGTATCAAACTCTACACACCAGATTAAATACTTTGTACAATAAAAAATACGTATTCACAATATTAAATAAATAATAAAATGCATATATTGTTCATTAAGATTCTCATAAAATAAAAAAACTAATTTTATTTAAAAAAATAAAATAAAATACTAAAATTAAAACCATGATTTTTAGTATACAACCCTAACAGAGTCTTCATTCAGAACAAGTTTCATGAAGCAACAAAAATTGTCCTTCTCCGTATCTCCCATGATTAGTAAGTTGTTCGTGCAGCCCTGAAAGCCAAATCTAAAGAGAGAAAACCTACTTCATCCAAACAGATCGGCCCTCTAGGTAAAATTGCTTCCATTGCTGACATCATATTTTTATTTTTCACTTTAAAGAATTTTTTAAATGTAAATATAACCCCCTTGATCAAGAGGGAATAGCCAAAAGTTATGCAAAACTGCCTTGTCGAGATTGAGCCTATGTTTAACCTAGATTTTTTTTATAAGCCTTTTGAATTTTTGGCTTTTTTTCTAAAAAAATATAAGTTAAAAGATGTTAAAAAAGCTAATTGATTTTAAACAAAAAATTTCAAAAAAAAGTTATGCTAAACATAGGTTGAGGCCCAACAGCGAGATAAGGCTAGTACAGCCTTTTCTAAGGCTTGGCTATCCTTAGGTGAGGACGTAAGCCATGAGTTTACGAATGGCTACCAGAGGCCAAGCAAGTGATGATTGTTAAGATCAATCCTCCTTTTTGGAGGTTGAAGATGCCATTCGCCAAGGTGTGATCCGCTTCATCCCAATAGAAGGAGCAAGTCAGCCTGTTATCTATTTGATTCCAACAAACTAATTTTTCTTTTTGCATTGACCTTTACTTTTATTCATGGGTTGCCCAGCCTAAACCCTCATCTCTTTTGATTGAAATTTTCGAAGATGATTTTGATCCTTCTAAGTACATTCCTGAAAAGGTATTTGTTTTGGTTCTGATTATATTTGAGGCTCGTTTGACTGATTTTCTTCTTTTCTTTACTTTTTTCAGGATGTTTCTCATCCTCATAAACGTACTCACAACAGCTTTCGTCCTTCCATTTTTGAGAATGTAAGCAATTTTTTCTTTTATTTTCAATACTAGAATCAACGAGCCCTTAACATTTTCTAGGATCTCTGCAGGAAACTGCTTCTCATTTTCTTCCACTTGAACCAATCCTAGATGTGCCAATTTTTCCTCAACCTTCTCCTCCTGAGGTAGCTTAATAAGGTCCTCACGTTAAGGCCGACTTACCCCCGGGACCTACTCTTTTAAAGTGCAAGCACTTTAAAACAACTGCACGTCGAGGCTCGTCACTCCACATTCCTATGCCTTCATTATTCGAAGAGTCCCCCGACCCTTCTAGATCCACAAGATCCCCTATCTCTGCAATCTGTCAACAAGGTAGCTCACTTCTTTTATAACTCTTTTAACTTGATCTTCCTCTTATTGCCTTTACATGCTTTTTGAGGCTTCTGTGACTGGAGAAGCCAACCTTTTTTCCAAAGATGAATCCGGTCCTTCTGACACCGATCTTCTCTTCCCGGCTGATGTGGAATCTTTATTTGCCTCTTTTGCTCTTGACTTTATTCTTTTTGATTCTGAAGACTCTTCGGGTGTGGTTGGTTCGTCCTATGAGATTTTGGTTGCTCCCTCTACTAAAGTTCTTAAGAAAGCAAAGTCGAATTTGAAGGTGCTTATTGGTTTTTCTTTGCGAGTCGTTCTTCAGCCCAGACGTGCTGCTGTTTTTAAGGATGCTCTAGATGTACTGCTCTCCTCTTGGGGGAGCTGATCTTTTGGCTGGTCTAATATTTTGATAAGACCTCCCTTCTTTAGAATAGACTTACGAGACTGCCTTGAAGAAGAAGTCTGATCATGACCTGAAGGTGTCGGATTCTAAGAACATCAACCAGAAACTAGCTTCTTATTTTTTCCTTTTCAAGTAGCTAAAAGACGATGGAGATTCGAAGATGAAGAAGAAGAAGGAACTTCGAGAGGCGCTTACTGCCATTCAAGAGGAAATTGTTGATATTGATGACGATCAACCTCTCCTAAAAGCCAAGGTTTCTTGCCTTTTTTCCTCGATCCAAATGCTAAAAATCGAGTAAGTCGGTCTTGATGTTGTCTTGGCTTCATCTTCTTCTGAGGTAGTAGCGGCTAACTTGGATATAAAAAATAATGAAAAGGTCTGGGCTCGCCTCCAGTCGCATTTGGGAGTCTCTTTTCTTAATCTTTTATTTGTAACATTATTCTTTATTATCAATTGCCTCCTACGGTGTGGGGTAATAATTTTTTTAAGTATCTTCCATTAATTAGATGTTTATGTATTTCTCCGTCTAGATCTTGTAATGTGTATACTCATTTCTTCTACACTTTGGATATCTTGAATGGACTTTCCCATGACGAGGACTATTTACCTAACCTAAGGTCATTCTGCTCAAATGGTATAACAATTTTCCATACTAATTCATCATTTGTGAAAATCTTTTGCTGGATCCTCTTATTATATGCTCTTGTCACTTGATTCTTTTGTATTCTCAATCGGTCTAGAGCAGTTATCCAAGCTTCATCTAGGTCCTTCATTTCCATGAACATTTCCTGATAGTAGTTTGCTGGGCTTAGTTCGTTTGGAAATGCTACCCTGAGGGACTTGATTGTTACCTCCATTGGTAACACCGCCTCATACCCATAGGTAAGGAAAAATGGAGTTGCCTTCGTAGCCGTCCTATTTGAATTTCAATATGCCTATAAAGCCTTTGACAACACTTTATGTCATGTCCTCGGCTTGTCTTCAATCTTCTTTTCAATTATATTTTTCAATACTTTATTCGTTGATTTGGCCTGTCCATTGCGCTGTGCATAGTACGGTGTCACTTGCGTGAGTTTGATGTCGTACTCCTCGGCAAGGGCCTGAATCTGTCCTCCAAAAAACACTGTTTCCTTATATGCCATAATGTGCTAAAGCAATTCGAACCTGTGCATAATGTTTTCTTTGATCATTCAAATCATATCCATCTGTTCAACTGCCTTCATTGGAATAGCCTTTGCCTACTTGGTGAAACAATCAGTTTCTACAATAATGTAACAATGCTCCTTAGTGGAGGGAGGAAAAATCTTTCCTATTAAGTCCATGGCTCATCCCCAGAATAGCCATGGCTTGATGATTGCATTTAGTGGGTATGCTAGAATGTGTTAGACATGCCCATATATCTGGGAGGCCTGACATCCTTTGGCATATCTGATGCAGTTTATAAAGATTGTCGGCCAGTAATAACCATACCTTCTTATTAACCACTTTTTTTCTTCCGACCTGAAGAGCTCCATAAATTTCTTTATAGGCTTTCGCCATTACCTTCATTGCCTCTTTTTTCGACGAACACTTTAATAATAAGTCATCTTCTAGGCATTTTTTGAATAGTTTTTCTTCAATCATGACGTAATGTATGGCCCTCGTCCTAGTGTTCATATTTAAAACATTTGAAGGCCAACTCAGAAAAGATATGATTGGCACTCTCTAATCTTCTTCTTCATATGTGACATCTACAGGACAAGCTTCCAATGAATTCGATCTCCTTTTGACTGATGGTAGAATCCTCCTGTGAACCATCATGGTTATATGGTCCACTCCTTTAGGGATCTTTAGGCATGTGGCAGTCTGGACTAGCTCGTCTGCCTTTTCATTGAATCTTAAAGGGATGTGAGACACAATGATATCATCAAAGTTGTTTATTAATTGCTTGTTGTTACGTCATATGGTGTCAATTTCTCGTTGTGACACTTATATGTACCTCCTGGGTGATGGATCACCAACTGTGAATCTTCTTTCACGTGTACCAAATAGATGCCCATCTCACTTAAGATCTTTAAACCAAAAATCACTCCTCATATTTGGCCTTGTTGTTTGAGCATTGAAAGTCAGATTGACATAACATCTTTATCTTTAAACCGGTCATTAATTTGATTACAATCTCACACCCTAGTATCTGCTCAGTCCTGCTACCATTAAAGTACAACGTCCATAGGATAAAACTGATTGTTGATGGGACAAAACTGATTGTTGAGGTGTTTAACCGTAGTTTCATTTCGTCTTTGACTTCAACACATGGATGGTCTGCCAAGAAATCAGCTAAAGCTTTCCCTTTGATGGAATTTTGAGATATATATTGAAAAGAGAATTCTATCATAGCCAGAGACCATTTACCTAGTCAGCCTTTGAGGAAAGGCCAAGATAAGTACTTGATTAAATTAGTGCGGCATATTAGGAAGACCTAGACAAGTGACATAAAATGCCTTAACTTTGTAGCCGCAAAGTATAGTGCAAGACAATTTCTCAATTGGTGTATACTTACACTCCATGGGATTCAGTAGCCTATTGTGGTAATACACTGCCTGTTCTTTTCCTGATTCATTTTCTTGAGCCAAAAGACCATCCAAGGGCCGATATGAAGGTGAAAAGTAAAGTTTTATTACCTTTCCTTTTATTGGAGGTGCAAGAACTGGTGGATTAGTGAGGTTTCTCTTGATAATAACTCATCTTCAGTACTGTTGTGAACAACCAGGCTAGGACTCAAACTTAGTGTGAAGCACAAATTTAGGCTTTGTAGACTCGGATGGTGGACCCCAACGTAGTTCTCCCGAATGACCAAGAAGACGGGATAGGAGATAATATCTGAGATGATGACCCAGGACTCGAAAGACTTAAACCAGTAGTGGTACCGCATGTACGACAAAAAATCTCAAAAATCTTAGCCACCAAGGAGTCGATCTTGTTTAATAAGATCGAAAAATTGGAGAAGGCTTTGCGAAAGGCACGAGGAGTCGAGGACTATATGCTAGATATGAAGAGGCTTTGTCTGTTACCCGATGCAAAACTCCCCGAAAAATTTAAGATGCCTAATATGAAGAAGCTTGATGGAATTGGGATCCAAGAATTCATCTGAGAATATATGTGGGTACTCTGTTGCCTATGGAAATCAATGATCAGTGGAAGGCCCTACTTTTCCAACGCTCTTCGTTAGGAGCTACCCAAAAATGATTTCTGTAATTGGATGCTGCGAAGATGAGAACCTAGGAAGATTTTATTACTGCGTTTGTTAAACAGTACAATTACAACATCTAACTCGATATAACGACACAGAAACTTGAGACTAGTAGGCAGGATGCTAAAGAATCTTTCATTGAATTCTTGACCCGTTGGAGGGCTAAGGCAGCCAAGATAACGAATAGGCCCACCGAGAAAGAGCAGGTAAGGATGGTGGTGAAGAACTCACAACCACGGTTTCAAAAGTATCTAATCATGCATTCTATGATAACATTCAAGCAGGTTTTTGATGCTGGAATACAGATAGATGATGCTCTACAATCTTGTGATATCGAGAAGGGGGAGTCGAGCCAGAGGATGACAAGGAAGTCTTATGTCAACAACCCTAATAATGCTACCAATTCTATGAACCGGAGTTATGAAGTGAAACTTCAGCCAACCTAATTCATCCACCCAGCCTGCCACTCAAAACCAACCTCATAACCGAAAGAGAACCTTTGCCCAACTTACCATTCCTCCGTCTTCTATTTTGAGTCGTCTGATTGAAAGGGGTCTTTGAAACCCTTAGAACCGACCCTACTGCCAAATCCCCTACCCGTAGATATAATTCGACCCAGTATTGTGCCTTCCACTAGGGATATAGTCATCTAGCCAACAATTGCATGAGATTTCAACAAGAAATCTAGGATCTGATAGACAACAAAGTGATTCCCCCATCTACTGCAGCTCAAAAGCTAAAGTGACCCCCAATCCATTGCCTAATCACTAGGCTCAGCAGAATCTTATTGGTATTGAAGGAGAGGCAAAAAGCTTTGATCCCACAAGGTTTATAATTCCAGTAACAGAACTAAAGCCTGCAAGCTGCAAGAGGTTTTTTGTCCAGCCATGACATGTTTTTGATCAATGACATTGTTGAGGAATTGGTGGATGATAACTTTGATAACTTCTTGATCTTCATTATTCGCGAGGAAGACGGTTCTCCTTCCTTCGATAGCGATGATGAAGAAGATGAAGAGGTCAAAGGGTTGTGAGAGGAATTAGAACGACTCAAAGCTCTTGAGGACCTAGAAGAAGTCGAAATAGAAATTAAGTGGCATGTTTCGACCATTCCAAGCAATGATGCAGGGTGCTACGGTAAGGCCGATCCAAGATCAAAGATTGAAGATTCAGAAATAAAGACGATAGTGAAGGGAGAATCATCTAAAGGAAAGAAGATCGACGATAACGAGGTCAGAAAAGTTGAGAAATTACCAGTCAGTGAAAAATGAACTGAGACAAAAGAAGAACCAGGAGAGAAAGGGAAAAGCCAGCCTCAAGTGAACCTCTTGAGTACTGCGAGTCCTACATTTGATCCTTCAGTTTACATTGTTCCTTTTCACGAGCCGAAACCAAAAACTCATTTACTTGAGGGACCAACTCTATGCTATCTCGGTGTAAATGAGATTTTGTATAAAGAAAAGAATGATCTATGGGAACTTAAAGAATTAGAGAAAAAACCTATGGACATAGAGGTAAACTACGATGAAGGAAAAGATGTGTCAGAATGGCATCTGATCATAGTAGAACCATATGATAACGGAGGGCCTTGGGAACCTTGGGTTCCTCCCTCATTGTATGATTATGAAGATCCCTTCGACGAAGTTTCATTGCCTCGGCTCTTTGAGTTAGAAATCGATATTGGTGAAGAATCCCATTAGTTTGCGAAGAACATGATGGAAATCAAAGAAGATCTCTGGAAGATTGGAGAAACAAGAGCATAAGACAGTTAGGGAAAGGTAAAGACAAAAGACTTTTGATCTTTCTGGAGAGAAGGATATTCAGTGACCGAAATCAAGGAAAAAGCCGATCAGTTTGAAGGGTTTTGGGAACCCGAAGAATAAGTGGAACATTTAACGAGAAGTGAGAGGCATTTCAAACCTACCCAGTTAGAGAAGGGGCAACCGAGTAGAGAAGTTGAAGAATCGAGGAAGTAGGGAGAGGTCGTGGATGACATCGACGTGTACGATTGGGGGGAGCTACCTTGGCTACCCTCTACAGCTACATGAGCGCAACCACCGGCATCGCCGACCGGAGCATTGGCGGCTACTGGCCCATCTAGGAGATATACTATCTGCCCTTTCATCTGTACTTTCCCTTATTTCCTGCATACCTTATATGTCATACTGATGCTTCTTTTGATTTTCTATAGCACTGAGCTTACGAGTTCCTCAGCTTGCGCTCGCTGGTGAACTTATGTAATGATCCCTTTGTGATCCCCCGGGAGCTCCAATGAGCGAGGAGATATCAAGACACGAAGCCCGGTGGGAAGGACCTAGACGGTGACCAGTACTTCCTAGACACCCTTGCAGCTGATCTGGTATACCCCACTTTCTCTTCTCCTTGTCTTCATTTCCAATTTTTGCACAGTTTTGAAATAGATTTTTTTCGTAAGTTTTTGTGAACTTTGTGCAGTAAAAACAGCAACAAAATAGGTCTAAAATTACAGCAAAAATAGCAACAAAAATAGCCCACAGGCGGTAGCTTTGGCTAGCAACTCGGCTTTGGGATGAGTCTTGAGAAATTTTTTAGGCACAAAATAGCAGAAAAATAGGTCGAAAAAATAGTTCAAAAATATGACAAAAACCTAAACCAAAAAAAGTTGAAAAGTGGCGGCATGGGCGGCGGCAATAGCCGGTTGTCCGAGCTGTTTTGAGACTCCGTTTCTAGGCTTTTTGAGATTATTTTTGAGACATTGTTCGAGGCATCATATTTCTGGATATCAATGTTAAAATCAGTGAAAAACAAGAGCCAAAACAACCACGGAACAAGCTAAAACAAGCAGCACAACAGCAGCGGCGGTGGGCTGTGCGGCGCTGCGACTTCTCGGGATTCTGATGGTTGTTTTCGGGCTATTTTCAAATTAGATTTTTTTATAAAAATATATTATATTTTGTTAGCTGCAGTTCAAGAAGAATGGGGCGAAAACGGAGTTCGAATGAGGCCATAACGACATCGGAAAGTTGGCGGTGCAGTGCGGTTGCGGGGCAACAACGTTTTTTCTGTTTTGGCGGCCATCGAAGCCGATTTTTTGGGCTGTTATTGACAAGTTTTTTTGGTAAAAAATAGTATATTTTATTAGCTACGTTCCAGAAAAAATAGGGATGAAAATGGAGCTTGGATGAAGCCGAAACGGCCTTGGGAATTTGGCGGCACAGGCTGGCGACAGGCTGGTGGTTTGGCCGGCAATGGTGGATGATGGTTCGGGGCCTTAGCGGCTGTTTTTCAGATGATAACAGATATGAGATATATTGTATAACTATAACATTGATTATCGAAGAATCCTGGTACGATTCGGATGCCGATAAGCTGCTTTCTGTAAGGATTGAAAGACTAGAAGTTTATCTGTTTATAGAAAAATTAAAACTCTGTAGAGATTTATTTTTATCATAAAACTGAAATATATACATATCTTGTATTTATATTCTTATAAATTACGTGAATGATGTATATCTGTTTTATATATTGCTGTTAATTTAATTAATTCGAAAAATTCAGTTTTAATTAAGATTTTGTAAAGAAAAATAAAATAAAATTTTTTTAATAATTTTTTTTAATTAAATGAAAAGGCTTTAGATATTTTATTTTTTTACAAAATAACACGTTTAAGATAATTTTTATTAAATCATTTATATTAGAAAAATGTGAAAATTAATTTCAAATTTTGAGTTAATTAAATGAAAAAATATTTAATCTTAATAAATTATTATTTTTGAAAAATGTGTGACGTAAAAATAA
>JAULJZ010114016.1:0-11442 GCA_032270985.1 Heliamphora pulchella
CAACCTAAGGGCATTCAATAGTGATTTCAAACACCTTAGGTTGTGTATTCTTCTTAAAAATCACAGTTTTTCATATACACTCATTTTCACATCATTCACACACTTGGCTGAGTTAACTCGGAGCCGTCATTAAACGGACATCGGGTCGTTGTGCTCGTGGTTGCTATGGGATCAATAAAGTGCTCGGGGAGCTAAGTCAAGAAGCGGAGTTAGGTCTACATTGTAGTAATGGTTGTAATCCCTTCCTCGTTGTGTTTCTTGTACCCTTATTGATTCATAGTGGATAGTTGTGAGTTGGTGCCGTGGTTTTTATCCTGGGAATATACCCTAGGGTTTTCACGTTATATCTCCTGTGTCGTTGTGCATGTGTTTTATTTCTTTAGTTTTTACCTTTGTTTTCAAAAGTCTCGAAACTTTCATTAAAGAGGAAAAACTAATTTTTATTGGCCTATTCACCCCCCTCTAGGCTCAATCCTTAAGCTTGTTAGCTTTTTCACACATGACCAGTAACTGAACGCAATTGAATACAATATAAATTGTTCACAAAAAGGGTAAAACGATTAATATAAATAATGCATATATTAAACAAGAATGAAACTGACAATTGTCATTGGTCTTTAAAATTCAAATCCTAATATATCTCCAAGGCATTCCATATTTATCCATATCACCTTCGTACTAAAATTCTCCCCCATTCCATACAATATTCTCATTTCCTAAAAACTATCAACCACCTCTACTATTGGATTATCTTCTTTCAACATTTTAAAAAAAAAATTAAAAGCTTTAAAATTATCTCTAATTTCAATGTATATTATGTACATATATTTTGTTTACAATTAAGACGTGTGTGTGTATACACACACACACACAATTAAGACCATTAAGATTATCTCTAATTTTAATATATACATATATATGTATATATATTATTTTTCTATATACAATTAAGACTATTAATTTATTTAATTTTTTTATTACAAAATAACTACAAAATTCGAGATATTACATTCTTCCCCCCTTATAAAAAATTTTGTCCTAGAAATTTCAAAAATCTCACGCTAAAAAAAATTTATGTATACAATTCTGCTGCGCACTTTGATTATTATAAATAACTACATTTCTGAAAATTATTGAGATTTTATTTATTTACTTATTTTTTTGTTAATTAAACACAATGTCAAACATTAGTTTCTTTGTACTTCAAATTTATAATAACTTTACTTTAACTATTATGTAACATAAAAATATCTCCAACCACAATATATTCTTAATATGATCCTAACAAACCTAATCCACAATATAAGTTCTCCTGGTCACCCAAAGTACATACTTTTCTTGTATCACCACCAAATACGAACTATTTGTTCTATCTACTCTTTTAACTTCTCAAGATACCAATATATATATATATAATTACGTAGAAACCTATAGGACTCTAGGGGCCCATGAACCTCAACTAATGATATGATGTACTAACTAAATAATACGATTTAAAATTTCTAGAATACGATAAACCTAAACTTTGATACCACTTTTAAGGACTCAAGTAGACCACTGACCTAATAACTTGAATAAAGAGCCTAACAAGACGGCCCAAAATGCTTAAACCCAAGTTATTAGTAGTAGCCTACAGGTTTCTTTATATATTAGACTTAATTTCTATCTCATACCGATGTGAGACGGGTATCACAATAAGAACTTTAGGTTGCGAGACTAGTAGCCCTGGACTAAACCTGGACTTGGCCACCAATGCGCTTAGTGTACTGGTGCATGCTAAAGAAGCAAAAGGCATGCTCAACGTTCGATAAATCAAGTTTCAACGATAGTAGCACAACTTTGCACACCTTGACATAGCTAGCCAGCCTCTGCTGAGTCGTTTCTCCTAGGCCTCGCTTAGTTCCTAAATAAGCACTGCCTGTAGTATCCTTTGCCACACTCAAATTCAATATCTCCATTTATTTGGAAAACTCTACTAGAAGATCACAAAATTACCCTAGGCATGAAAAAGAGCCTAGGTACTTCCGCTCGGGGCCAAGGTAAGCATGTGACTTAGAGGCTAGATCGAGAAGCATGTCAATGGAGCACACCTCGCCCTCCATGAAGGCAGCTCCATCATGACCAGTCATAGAGACTAGTCATAGGGCATTGAGATCTTAAAGCTCGTATCAAACCTATCACCAAAGGATCTCTATGATACGACTCCCAATGAATTACACCAACCTCTGCATTGAGATCTTGAAGCTCGTATCATACCTATCACCGAAGGATCTCTATGATACGACTCCCCATGAATTACACCAACCTCTGCATTGAGATCTTGAAGCTCATATCATACCTATCACCAAAGGATCTCTATGATACGACTCCCCATGAATTACACCAACCTCTGCAGACCCATGATATTAACTCCAAGGTCTGAATCTAGGACTTGTAAAGAACTCTATCATCTCTAATCTATCAACCCAACAAGGAGGAACCACTTGTCCTTGGGTGAGTTGGACAAAAATCTTTTCTTCTTCCAAATTTTCGATCTTCCATTCACGCCCTCTGGGCTCTTCTTCCCCTAATTCTCTCCATTCTACCAATGAATAATCTATAATAATTTGTAAATCTAGATGGACTCCTCTTCTAGTTTTCAATATAAGAGTTAATCCTCATTTCTTAGAGTTTCTCTCTTTTGGTATGTCATCTATTCCCTACCTCCCCATGATAGAGTTCTCCACTGTAATCTCTCTATTTAAGGTTGTTTGAATTCTCTCCTTCTCCACCTCCAATGATCTCCGACAATTAGAGCACACACCATCTTCTCAAAGAACCACCTTCAACACACGGCCATCTAGCCTTCACTCACATTGAAAATACAAGAAGCCTAGAGGTTTTGATCCTTATTTAAAAATCGATATGCAGTGCAAAGAGAACATGAAGCAACATGATTACAATGCATCTTACATCATGATTCATAACCCCACAAAATTTGAATTGCTATGCAACTAGAGGCGTGCTGAATGCCTGTCAGGGTGGCATGAAAATAACAGTGAAAATTACAACAACAGAGAAAATAACATTCAGATGCTAACTATAACAACAATGACAAGAATGATAGCAACAAAAAATATCTTATATTTTGAAAAGAAAGAAAATAGAAGAGAAGATCTAAAAATATCTTATCAAATGCAGGTTTACCCATTATGGACCACTGCCACAAATTGGGGGAAACCAACTGCTTAAATTCCAAGCTTTCGTTTTACTTACCCGTCCATTTGTCCCACTTATGTCATTTGTAGGAAGCATCCTTTTGTTCAAATTGTTAGTGCTTTCTCGAAAAGGAGATGTTTGCTTTCCCGGTGTTTTTGCAATTACATGAGACAAAAGATCTTGTTGATGATGAGTCCTTGATATCTGAAATTGTTGCTGTTTGTTTGGGTCTGGTAAAAGTGAATTTAGCACTGGGTAAGACGCCCTAGGAGGAATTTGATCAACTCCCTGAAAGAGGCAAACAAAGTCAACTGAGAATTTTAAACTGATGTAGACAGAACTAGACAGAATCTGCAACTGCAATGGACAAGTTTCAAATATAAAAACCAATGACTCCACTTACTGGCAATGTCCATCCTTGCAACAGCATCGGATTTGCCCCTGTTTCCATCTCTGGAATGGACAAACATCATGGATTAAGATCATTTGAACTCAACTCAACAAGCCTTAATCCCAATATCACATTGGGCTATCATTTCAGGAAATATCTAAGCATTCAAATCAGAAGGCAATTGAAAAATTAAGAAAAGATTTATCAGGAATAAAACCAGTTCACCCAAAAACTTTATTTGTCATGATAACAACAATGAAAGGAAGGAGATTAACTTCCATACTGAGGACAACAAATTCCTTTTATTTACATATTCACAGACACACTGCAACTAAAATAGGAAACATGCTTCATGCGTTCTGATGCTGTTTGGTTGGGAAGGTTTTCCAGCTTTCTGGTGTTAAAAGCTGTTGGGTTTTTGGGTCTGAGCTTTTGTGAGTGTGGCGAATAGATGTTTTAGCCTCAACTGCTCGGGTTTTAGTCATGTGGCCAATGAAATGGTATGTGGCCTTAACGGCAAAGGAATTTGCGTGCATGGCCTAATTTTGCTGGTTATGTTCCTAGTGTTACACAAAATTGCTAGAAGGTATATGTGTTCATTTTTACCCTAGCCAATCAGTCTGTGATTGGATATTTTCTTCTTGGCTGGGTTGGGTATGGTACCCTCTATATGACAGTGTGCGCTCCTATGGGCTGTGTGTACCTATGGGACATTGGTATGTATCTCGAGCTCAATTGCAATACTCTCTTGTTGGTTATAAAAGGCTTACTAAAAAGAGAGAGAAAATATAAAGAGTTCACAGAGGGACCTCCTTACCACAAGATAATGTTCCAGTTTGTGCGATAGAGCCGTAATGTTCCATAATCAGGATCAGGACATTAACTGCCATACCGGGAACAACAAATTTTCCACTTTGTGCTATGTTTCAACCTGACTCGTAGGTATGACAATTATGCTGTCAAATTATTTAACCTCCTAAATTATCTCTGATACAAACAGAAATTCAAATTTGAAAGAAACATAAGTGTGATATTCAATAATAAGTAGAATACCTACATTCACAGTGGAGAGGGAAAACAAATCCACTACAAGCAATAATGATTACAAAGGTAAAACCTCTCAATGTAGCCTCTCTTGTGCTGCCCACTCTCAAAAACTTCAAGAAATCCTACTCAAAATGACATGATAAATACACCCATAACATTGGGTTGGAGGTCCAGGATGGACATGCACATGTGACACGACACAACATGCTGATACGTTATATTTCAAAATATGAAGTACATAGCATGTCTGAGACATGTTAAAAATTTATATTTTTACATATTTATTATAAGTCAATATATGAACTATGTTACACGTACTCTCAAAATTTTGAAAGGTACCAGTTTCGACACAATAATTCAAAGATGGTGAGTAAAGCACTACAGGCCTATTAACTTTAGTAGATCTTCTAGGAGGAGTCTATGGATCTACTTGTGAAGTAGGTTGTATATTGGGGGTGTTTAGAAATACTATTGCTAGTAACTTATAGAATGTAGTTTGCAGCAGAGGTTGTGAGTATTTGGTAAAATTATAACTTGTAACTGAAATAGTGAAAAAAAAAAGTAGTTATAAGTTATAACAGAAGTCGTGAGTGTTTAGAAAATATTATAACTTATAGCTAAAATCAGTAGCAAGAAGCAAAAAACTAGTAGCAGAAACTTGACCAAACACCTCCATTATCATCCCAACGCTTTAAAATGTTTTTGATTTGCTAACATTATGTATCTTTATACAACACAGATTTATTGAACACTACATATATACTCTTTAAGTGTTTTCTATTTTTCAAAATCCCACAACCTATGACCATAGCTATTAGCCCCATAGCCAATAAAAACAATTTCGAGACTAAGGGCCAAGCTTTCCTCAATTCTCAGACTCAATATGTACATAGGCAATGCAATCGGAAACACGTAAGTGGGAAAGATTTTCCTCATATTCTGTCCAAGTCTCTTTTGGCCGTCCACCATTCAAAGCAACTAGAGGTCCCATGTTGATCTAATATGTTGTGTTTAGGGGTGTTAAAAAAGCCCATGGCCCGCGGGCAGCTTGAGGCCTGCCCGAGGCCCGTCACTGTGCAGGCCTGGCCCGGCCCAGCCAAAGCTCGAGCCGGACTAGCCTGTAGCCCCCAACCCTGGGTCTGGGCCTCCCCCAAGCCCATGGGCTGGGCTAGGCCGGGCCAGGCCCGAGGCCTAAGGCCCGAAGCCCGAAAACTCGAGACCGAGCTCGCCCAGAAAACTAACCATTAGGCCAGGCCTGGCCCGAACGCCTCCAACAGTCAGAAATTCGAACAGACGGCCCAGATCACTACTATTTGAAAATGAAGGGGCGAGATTAAGTGTTCGTTAAGGCCGGCCTGAGCCCGGCCCACCGATTAGTTTTTGCTTGTAAAACAATGCAAAGATCAAATGTCAGAAAACAAGGCTAATATAAGCATGTGTTAACTAGCCAAGAAAAAGAGAGACAAAAGCTCTCCAACCTGTGAAATGTCTAAATCTGTCACCAAACATAGAGAAATAAAAGCTCTCCAACCTACGAAATGTTTGAAACTCCAAATACCCATAAAAATGTTTTCACCACAACAGAACCAAAAAAGATTAAAGTATTTTTAAGAGGAATCAGGGAATTAAGGCTCCTGGGCAGCAAGGGCTCCACCATCTTCTGCCTGGTCAGCCGAGTCTGGAATGCCGGTTGAGGGAAGAGTAGCATCATCGACCTGGGGGGAGCCGGCTACCGTTGACGCGTCGTCTTCCTCAGGCTGAATCATGGAGGAATCCTAGTAAGGGAAGGCTATCTGAGCCTGTCTTCGGAAAGCCTCAAACCCGAAGTCCCACTGCTTGACAAGAAGGTACCTCCCATCAACGGAGTCCATGTATTCGGTTATGTGCTGGGAAACAATCCTGCATGAACTCCCCTGACTTCTTGAATTCATCAATGTAGCCAATTTTTCCTTTGGTGTTGCGAAATTCGAGCTCGTGGCACTTGAACTCTAGATTGGTAATGGAGGATTTTTTGGTCTTGAGATCAGCAGCCATCTCTTTCTTTTCCTTGTTCAGCTCCGCAATAACACTCTGGAGCCTCTCCATATCAACCTTCATGGTACTGTTCTCGTGCTTCAAAGGATCCATTTGTTCTTTCAATAGCTTGACCTGCTGGCCGGCTATTATCAACCTCTTCTCAGCAGCCTTCCAGGCATGGTGGTACTCTCCCATCCGGATCACCGCATGATGGCCCAGAGCAACGGCCTGCACGGAGCGGGGATTCAAAAAGAGAGGAAGAGCAAAAAGAAGGAGAAAGGGAAATTCTTTCAGAAAAACACCACACAGAGGAAAAAACATTGCTTACCTTCGCCATCTACTGATGAAAGCAATCGCCAACTGCATTGGGAGGCAAGGCCCTCAGTGCTTCCTGGTCAATGGGGGGGATGGCGCCTTCGATAACCTTGTGCTCAGATAGTCCCTCTAAAAAGACTAATAGCTCAGTCATTTCCTGAGTAGGGAGAGGACGTGGGGGAGCTCTCAGCTAGGGCTCCGCGATCGAGCCTGGAAGACCGTCCCCTGAGCCGCCACTGCGGCCTTTTTCAAAATGGTCAGCCTCACCTAATAGGGACCCAGCAGGCTGAGAAAAAATCTTCACCACTTTCACTGTTTCCTTCTCTCTCTCTCTCTCTCTCTCTCTTTGTCTCTAAGTAGAAATCCTGAGTCGTTTTGAAGAAGGGAGACCTGAGCCTCTAGCCCTCTCAGAAGCTCTCTTTTCTCTTAGCTCATTGAGCCTCCTCTGCACTTCTTTCTCAACCTTTCCTATCTTCCCTACAAAGCGCAAAGACTAGTCAAACGATGATGAAGAAAGACAGTTTTGCGAAAAGCACAATTCAAAAAAGCAAAAAATAGTACAAGTCACCTAACAATTTCGCACCCTCCTCAAACTCTGCTATGCGAAATAAATCTAAGGCATCAAAAGTAGGTTTGGGTCCAAGGAGATACTCACTTAGACTATTCAGGGTGACCAAGGTAGCCCAATTCCTATCCTCATGGGCATGAGGAGCATCCATCATCTTTCTCTCCACGTTCGAGATTTCAAGATTCCTAGCATGACCTAGACATAGACCCTACTTAAGTCAGTGACTGCTCAGCTAGAAAAGGGGGAAGATAACAGGAACACAAAAGCTAAAAGTACACTAACCATCTTTGTGAGGCTCCGCCCAAACTCGTTGCACCCATGGCGTGGCATCGTTCACAGCTTCCCAAGACTGGAATTCCCAACCATCCCCAAAAATAAAGAAAAAACAACCCTTACAATGCTTATTAGACGAGGGTTGACCGGTGACCAGGCCCTGCTTGTCACGGGCTTAGAGATTGACATATTCACAAAGGTGCTCCATCAGCTTGTAGCACCAAAGGAGCTCTCGGAGGGTCAGACATCTTTCACGACCACTGAGCACATGCCAAAGAATCATGCTCCCAGTAAAGATCATCCAGGCATTGGGGACCAGCTATCCAGGGGCGATCCCTAGAAAATGAAGAAGCTCTCGCGCGAGAGAAGGCATGAGAAAGCGAAGCCCTACTTGTAGAGCTCCTTCAAAAAAGAAAAACTCCCCATCTATATCCGAACAGGCGCGCTCATCAAGCGTAAGTCCTTTAAGGCAGATTGTTTTGGGAATCTGGAACTGAATCCGCAGACGGTCCAAATCCAGGCCATCAATGGTAGAAGTGACCCCAGCAGCAGTAAAGGGAACGTGAAATCGGCCCCCTTGCACATGTGGGTGTTGGAAAACAGCTTCTTGCTAGGCATTTTCGGAGGCCAAAGCTTCCAAAGAAGTGATTTCCTCCTCAGCAGAAGGCCTAGAAGAAGTGGCCTCCCCATGACAAGAACGCCTTAATGTCAGTCGTTCCTCAAATTCCTCCATAGACGAGTCCTCATCGATGGGGGGATTGGAATAAAAGGCCCAGAAGGTACTGTATTTAGAGGCTTGGGACACGGGATGCCTACGGAAGGGAGTTCGTGAGCCTCAGAAGGTCGTGGGTCTGGAGGTGTTGAACTAGAGGAGGAATGTTGACTCGAGTTAAGGGGGCTATTTGGCCTAATCTCAAGGAAAGAGGACTCTACTTCCTTGGAAGAGCTTGACAGAACTATCTGTCCCTTAACGCCAGACATAAATCAAGAATGGGCAAAACAGATATAAGTTCTAGGGCGTATGGGATGAATGAAAACAAGTAGAAAGTGCTCATGCAAGTCGCAATGCAACGATCGAAAACAAATCATGGAAAGAAGAGAAAATTACCAGGAAGTCAGAATCTGATTCCATGAATCTTCACAAAGATAGCGATTTCAATCGGAAGAAGATCCTAAGCGCTCCCGTCACCAACGAAACAGAGCCGATACAGAAATGATTTCCCCCCCAAAATTTAAAAGAAAGTGATGGAATTAGCGAATCAACGACGGAGTTTAAACATGGAACTAACCAATCTATGGTGGGGCAAACACACTCAAATGCAAGAGCCGAGGACCAGCACACAACATACACGTGTCGTACCGCCATTTGGATATACCTCGGGTAGGGAGCAACTGAAGAGCCGTCATTTGCTTTATCGATAAATTCATGATCCAAGCGCAGTTGCATTAAATGAGCCACCGCCATAATGCAAAGGGTCGAGGAGAACGCCAGGAAACAGCTGGCAATTGTTTCGAGCACCAAAAAGCCACCTCCTGAGCAGGAGGCCGTTCGTATAGCAGGTAGGCAAGGTGGGAGTTTAAACCGTATTCCTGATCGGTCCCTTTTACCAATGGGACAGCGATCAGGAATAGAAGACCATTGATGGGGAAAAATATAACACGGCCCAACCAAGGGTTTGGCCCACAAAAACATACGGGTCAAACCCGAGCTCCCCTGGTGGAGCCCAGACCCTAAGCTGACTTGAGAGGTTCGTCCTATCCGTTGCTGACCAGAGCGGACCAGCCAGCTTTGAGGCTGACCAGTGAGAGTGCGTGTAGGGTATCGCACGTGATACCTCCAAAGAATCTCCACAGATTCGGGCACAACGGCCTTCACGTGATTAACCAGCTATGTGTCACCACCACCCCATGAAGGGGCCATAAACGGATAAGGAAGGTACGATTCCATTCTGATTCTCTAACGGTTTTCCTTTACCTTGGGGCTTATTCTATCGGAAACCTAACTTGACCGTAAGAGAGGTTGTGCCGGAATTCCCTCCGGCACCCCCTCTAACGGTTGCTTACTCTTTTCAGGTCTTTGAACCACCGTGGAGGCCCATTCCTAGATTGAGCATCAACAACAACAATGAATATCTACGGTGGAAGGCTATTTCTCCTACAAACTTAAGTTCATTTAAATCTTAAGCACAATTACCGTCTAGCTCTCTCTTAAGGGAGCTCCTATGAGGGAAACAAAATGTCTGTGTTTGGGATCTCTTAGGCAGTCAGATGCCTAGAAGAGAAAAGCAATTCCCTATATCAAAACTAATCTGCCAACTGATATCAGCCAATTTGCATAGCAGGTTCCTCTCCTCAAACTGACTGAACATTTGTCTGCATTATGTTCTCGTAGGGTGTCAAATGCCTCTGCATTAGGTTCTCTTAGGCTGTCAAATGAGTAGAAGAGAAAGCAATTCCCTACATCAACACTAATCTGACAACTGATATCAGCCCATGTTCAATTGGCTGATATCAGGTCCCTTCTTCAAACCAACTGTTCTAGCCTTCCACGAATTTCAGCATCATTTAAAGAGTGTTAATTTTAGGCTGAGAGCAAAGCATTGAAGAGCTACTTTGTTGTTTCCTATGATGAAGATGGAACGGAGCCACCATGAAAGAGTTATGAGACTTACAAAGGAAGCATCGAATTCATATCGGTAATAGCTGACAGCAGGAATTGAATTACATGAGATCTTGTTCTTAGTAACTCGGTTGTAGAGCAATGGCTGTTAAGTGATAGGTTATCAGTTGGAATCCGAATATTCGTAGATTCTAACAAGATTATAGTTTGATCCACAAAGCTGGCCCAAGTAAATGGAAGAAATACTTCAATACATAGATACATGCATAAATATAAATGTACAAACTTTACGTTCATAGTAAGGTCAACACTACATTGTCATAAATGTCATATTCGGCAATTCAATTGTCCTTTCTGTTCGCAAAATGTAAAGAAATGTATGACGATATTATAGTGCACAATTTGTAGCTTCATATCTGCTCACATGCATTGTTAATTGCCCGTGAATTTACAAAGAGATATGTCTAATGGTAAATCACTAAGCTAATAGGCAATAGCAGGATGTGACATTCATGATGAAATATTCTCTAAATAAAGTAAAGAAAAAACCAAACTGCACATGTTTTAGCATTTATTCAAATTCATGGGAATAACTACAGAATTAAACCGAAAAGGCCAAAAGGGTAAGGCCAATCCCCAAATTCCTGTTGCAAATAAATTAAACTAGAGTACAAACAAACCCGCACCATGAAGTCCTGCTCTTGTTAATGTGTCTTCTGGTACTCCATATAGGATTGAGTCCATAGGGCTAGTTCTCCCCAAATTAACACCACAGCTTTTATCCTACACCATGTGTCAAACTATTCATCTTGAATTTAAGTTCCATCAAATATAACATAGCACAAAAGGTTTTTGCATAGAAGTATGCGTACTCTTGCAGTCCACAGTAGAGCCTTCTGGGGAACTTGCTGCTGGAAGTGGCTGTGATGCATGAATGCAAGTTAAAGAAGAAACCAGTATTTCCCTATATCTAAAAGCAACCCCCCCACATAATCTTGATACTAGGGTCATCTC
>JAULJZ010114027.1:0-11441 GCA_032270985.1 Heliamphora pulchella
ACTCCTGTAAAGGCTGTCCATGTGACTCCCACAATGGTCCTGGCATACTTCCACCACGCATGAGCAGCACCCCTCAGCTAGAAAGTAGCAAAGAAATCCATAACTCGTCCTCCTCAATCTGTAACGTGTCCAGGATCTGAGTCACCAACTCCAGCCACTCCGTCGCCACAATAGGATCAGGATCTCTAGCAAAGGTAAGCGGATCCATGCACCTGAACTCCCGCAACGCTACTGTAGCCCTCACCTCAGGTACTCTCTCTCTCTCCCTAATGATCTCACCTCTAACCAACTGCTGGATAGAACCTGCCAGCACGTGCAATAATTCTATCGCGTCCATCGGTCCTAGGGGAGCATTTGCATCCCCGGCATCAGGGATAGGAACATCCCCTTGGCCAACACCACAGCCACGGCCTCGCGCTCGTCTCGCAGAAATCGCGTCTATATGAAAAAGACAAGACATGAGATGCAGCACATAGCATAAATCACATAAGCACGCTAACAAATAGCCACAAAGGTTCATGCTAAATAAACCCCACGTACCAAGGAGAACCAATAAGAATGACACGTCAATCTGAATAACCTACTCAGATTCCCTGCTAGAAATCACGTCAACTAAACGCGTTTCTAACTTGACTCCCAAGTTTGTTAATCCAAACGCCCTAAGGTAGGACAATCACCCCTAAGATTCAACCCCCACGCTCACATATACACATCATTCACTTATGTAACATGCCGACAAATTCATGTTATCAAAGCGTCTAAACACATGCAATCAAGTATATGCAATCAACTTCACACGGTGATGCATCCTCTTCCCACGGCTCTTAAGTATTCGAACTCAGAGCTCTAATACCAATCAGTCATGCCACAAACTCTGGGTCACTTGAACCACTCACAAACAATCAATTCGAGAATACACTCTCAATATAAAACATACATGCATTGTATATAATCGCCAAACGACATACATTACACGGTTTAAACACTGGGAAAACATGTTACAACATACATGTAACAGAAAGAACAAAAAGGAAGACTATAGCTCTTCCACCTCTCCGGTACCTCCAAATCAACCTGCGTGATAGGTACCTTAAGAAAATCAAATCCCACACCGTAAGCCAAAACTCAGCAGAAACTAGACAGGCATGTAGTATAAGCTAAACATGCTAGGAAATTAAGGTGTTGTTTTAGACTCTCTTTCAAGCCTTTAAAATAATTTTCACATGCAAACGAAAAAGTGAGGATATAAACCATCTTTTGACTCACTCATAGGAGCCTTGAAAATAGTTGAAAAAGGGTTTTTAAATCGCGATTCACACGACTCTTAAAACAGTTTGAAAACTGGTCGATCCGTCCCACAATACAGTTCATGCAATCCATGTATCTTCTCGGACTTTCACCGAAGGACCACAGCCCCCAACTATGCAACGCACACAACCCATCCAACACACACAACGCACACAACCCGTGCAACACACACATCTTCACAGACTTTCATCGTAGGACCATTATCCGTCCTCATCACATATCTTCACGGACATTCACCGTAGGACCATTATCCCCCTTAACTAGCCTTGTTGACCAGAGCCAGCAGATATCTTCACGAACTTTCACCGTGGGATCATTATCCGCCCCTCATATACATATCTTTACGGACATTCACCGAGGGACCAATATCTGCCCCACATATGCAAAACAGATGCAAATCTATGTATTAATAGGCATCCCTACACGTGCCTAAACCACGGGATAAAATCGCATACCACAGAATAAGACCGCATCAAAATATGCATACTAAATCAGGGTTTAAATGCATAAAGCCACGTACTATCACTACGTTACACAAACCACGTCACATGCTACACACGCGACTCACACAACACCTGTAACTCATGCAACATGCATCTGTTCCTCATATTTCACATAACAATGCCTATAAAATATCTGAGTTTTAAAGCATGCAATCAAGGTACACGTAACGATACTAAAATTATGTAATTCACTTACATAATCCATACATAATAAACCACAGTAATAAATGCATAAAGCCAGCTATAAGCGCACATAGCCATATAACCTCAAACCGTGACATCACCCGCCATAAAACCCGACATCCACTCACAAGGACAACCATAATCCACATAACCAAGCCTAACTGGAAGGCTACACTAAACCCCTCAAACCATGAGGTCACTAACACCACCTTTTCTCCAAAGGTGCCACATGCCCTAACATGCCCCACAACCAACGATGCGCAAGCACCATGCACATAACCGTGCCCCAACAACCAGCATCTAACCATGCATGCCACCACCGAGGATGACACCTACACAACACCCGGGATTACGACATGACTCCCAAAGCTACAACCCGACCAACCGAACCCCAAAAGGCATTCAACAGTATTTCAATTGATTAACCCCATAATCTATCAACCGAATACCATTGAAAACTAATTGAAAACCAAGAAACCAACTACCAAAACACCCATACAAAATGGCCCAGGTCCAGTCGACTGGACACACCCTCCAGTCGATAGAAAAATACACTAGAAAAAGGCCCAAAACGCCCAACACACTGTCCAGTTGATTGACCCTATGGTCCAGTCAACTGAACCCCAAGAACCAAGATCCAATCGACTGACCCTACGGTCCAGTCGACTGAACCCAAGCAGAAACTGGTTCCAAGCTGCGGGTTTCAACCTTCAAACCCCGAATTGAAGCCTCTAAACTCCCATCCAATACCCTCGGACATACACACACCCAAGCCTCACACCAAAACCACAAAAGAAACACCCGACACCCGATTTTCTCCACCAAAATCGCTAAGAAACAGTTTTTAAACCCAAAAACGCAAGTTGGAACAAACTCAGATCTACACCAATTTAATCGTTAAAAACACACACGATTACACGTAACACCCTTATACAGTAGTAGGGTCTATAATCCTTCCTCGGTGAGTTAAAAACTCAACGTCTCGAATCACGTGCAAAATCGAGCCTCACCAGAATGAAATTTTATCCGGATGAACACGTAGCCCACTGTACCAAAAGCAAGGATCCGATATTGGATCGTTAAAAATCGAGCCCCGGGCCCCCGACAACTTAGAGAGAAGGCAGAGAGGAAAAAGAAAACTTACTGGAGAAGCTTTGAAAATATCTTTTGAAAATATCTAACTCTAAATATTTATAGGTCTCCAAAATATTTTTTTTTGAAATTTTTCAAAATTTTCACTGTAACATCCCACTACTCTAGAAACCTGCCCCGCATGCATATCTAATCCCGATCATGTATCAAAAAGTATTTAAACATGGTAAAGCGAAAACGCTAAACGCGTGTCGAAATAAGCCCAAAAAAATGGGTCAGGGTCTCACATTTTTTGACTATATCCTAGGAATAGTTTGGCTGACCATCTCTTATGCTTGTGTCGATTGCGATCGATGGTTTGTTTCTTTTTAACCTTGTGCTGAATTTTAGGAACAAATAGTAGCTCAGAGTCATTTTTTGCCTTGGTTCAATTGACTGGATCGAGGGGGTCAGTCGACTGGATCGTGGTTCTGTGGGTTCAGTTGACTGAACCTAGGAGGTCAGTCGACTAAGTTCGCTCGGTTTTGGGTTTTGAGTTTCTAGTGTGTTTTCAGTCGACTTGGCATGGGAGTTCAGTCGACTGGGGTCCTGTGTTGGGCATTTGGTGTTTTTTGGTGGTTTTAGTTGGTCGTGTGGTGGCCTCTCAGTCGATTGGGTTATGGGACTCGATCAACTGCTCTCCTCTAGTGATTTTTCAGTTGATTGGATTATGGGGTCCAGTTAATTGAAGTCACGAAGAGGGTGTTAGTCATGTCATGCGGGGTGTTAGGGAACAATTGTGTGCGTGGTGGTTTGTGCATCATTGGTTGTGGAACGTGTGGGTCCGTTGTTCGTTTTAAGGATGGGGTTTTGGTGAGAAACCATTCTGTGGGAGGTTTAAGGGTTGGCCTCCGGGTTAAGTTTTGGTTTTCTACTTTGTTGGTTGTCCCTGTAAGTGGATGGGCCGTTTGGGTGAGCGGACAACGAGTGTGTGGCATGTGATGTCATGTCGGGTTATGTGGTGTCGTTATGCGGAATGTCGTGGTTATATGTGCTTCTGTGCTTATAGAACTCTGATTAGTTTTGTTCATGCATGTGGTAGAGTGGTACGTGATCTTATGTGATCTCAAATCATTAAGGCTTTGGTTTTGTATATGCATATGTTGATTCGATGTTATCCCATAATATGCAGTGTTATCCCATAGTATGCGGTGTTATCCCGTGGTGTGAGGTATTATCCCGTGGGGTGAGGTGTTATCCCATGGTATGCGGTTTAATCCCGTGGAGTACGATTTTACCCCGTGGTATGCGATTTTATCCCGTGGATGTGTTTTAAGTATGGATCTTTATCTCTATGTTAGGACTATTTAAGGCTTGTGAGAGTTGATTCTGTGTTGTATATGGGGCTCGTGGGAATCGTGGCTCGTAGGAGTCTATGTTTACTGGTGATGCATTACACTATATCTATGCATATCAAATTATTTTCTAGGCTCTGATGAGTCATGATACAAAACTGTTTTCAAAACTATTTTCTTTGAGACTCTTGAAAGTTCTCGTATAAAATCGTTTTTCAACTGTTTTTCTTCTGGGGCTCGTATGAGTTCAGATATAAAACCGTTTTTATGGCTCGTGTGAGTCGAAAACTGCACCTCATTTTCTGAGCATGTTTTATTTATATTGCATACATATCTAGTTTCTGCTGAGTATTGATTCACGGTGTGGGATTTGAAATATTTTTCAGGTATCGATCGTATGGGTTGATTCGGGGTTACCGATTGAGGCAGAAGACCCGTAGTCTTCTTTTGATCTTTTAAATCATGTATGTTTACATGTTTTTTCGGTGTTGAAACCATGTAATGTAAGCCCTTGTGGTGGATATATTAAATGCATGTATGCTTTAATTTGTGAGTATATATATCGGGATGGGTGTTTCACATGACCCAGGGTTTAGGGCGTGACAAATTAAAACGAGATTAGGTCTCACAACTCACCCTCACTTCAGAAATTTCGTCCCCAAAATTGAACACACGTCAAGGTAAAAACAAATTCGGGTATTTAGAGCTGACTTCTGACTCACGCTCCCATGATGCTTCCTCGACACCATGATGAGGCTATAACTCTTTAACATACGAAATGGTTCGCCCTTGCAACACTTGTCCTTCGGTATCTAAAATTTTTATCGTTCGTTCTTCGTAAGTGATATCTTCCTCAACCCGCAACTCTGTGAGACCCTGTACCGTTTTAATTTTGATATATATAAATGATGACGTGTTTTTCTTTCATATTATATATCATCGATGCATTGTTTATATTTTGGAGTTATAGAACGACATGTATAGAGGTATTTTATGCTTTCTCGGACCCTGTTTAGGCTTGTTTGGTTGGCCTTAGAACACAAAATCTAAGACCAATACAGTAGGCTGTTCGGTCAACTGAACTGGTGAGTTCGGTCGACTGAACTGGTGAGTTCGGTCAACTGAACTGAAAACCAGTAGGTTGAGAACCTTGGGTTCGGTCGACTGGGGGGCTTGGTCCAGTCGACTGAACCATTCTTCTTGAGTTCGGTCGACTGAACTGTGGCAGTTCACGTTTTTTGAGGAACTTCAGTCGACTGAAGTGACCTCTTTAGTCGACTGAACTGCCTTTTTGGAGAGCTTAAAAGTATCGTGAGGGCTGGAATATTTGAAAAAGCTTTCTTTTCCTCATTCTCTCTGCCTTCTCTCTACATATTTGACCCGCCCGAGCTTAGTTTCTGACGATCAGCTTGTGGATCCCTGCTATTCACGCTGCTAGCTTCGCTCTTATCCGGTCAGATTCTCGTTCCGACGAGGTCCAATTTTTGAGACGTCGTCGAGGTAGGATTCTAAACCTATTGCTGTTATGAGGGTGTTATATGTAATTATATGTGTTTTCACCGGGTATAAAATGCATTAAATGTCATATTTTCTGTTTAAGCCTTGTTTTTCTGATAGAAAGTATGTTGTTAGCTTTTCTTGGCTTATAGTACTGTATGACATGTGGTAGTATGATTTTCAAAGGGTTTTCTTGAAAACGGTGGAAAAATTGTGGTTTTATGAAAAATATCAACACTCGGTGTTTTGGAGGTTTGGAGCTCGCCTTTAGGGTTGAGTTTCAGGTTTTGAAACGTTCTTTTGAAAATGAGGGAAAAACATTTTGAAAATGTTTTGTCGATCTCCATGTTGATGGATGGATCTATACACATGTATAATGCATTATTTTGAGAAAATGCTTTCGTAGTTGAGCTACGGTACTATTTTTAGAAGATTATCTAGATGTACCGGGATGACGTGTATTTGGCACGAGTTACCCTCGGTGTAAGTCCAGAAATCTGCGCAGCGTAGGTACTCAGGTCCTTCGGGTTAGTCCCCTTAAATTGAGACGATTTGGTGCTTAGTTCCCTTAGGTTGTCGCCCGTAAATTAAGCTTTACGTTGTGGTGCTCCGTATAGAACTTGTCATTACCTAGCAGTCCTTAAGTGGTTCAGGACTAGGGTAATGGACAGGAGTCTATAGTTGTTACCTTTGTTTGTGTGACAGAGTCGGTACATAGGATCTCTTTCTTCTTTTCCATGATGATACATTCCATGAGGGAACGATGTTTTGGTTACTGTTTTCCTTCAACTGTAAAATGTATTTTGCATTGTTTAAATGCTTAGTTGTGAAGGGAAAACTGTTTTGGAGGTTTGTGGAAAACTTGGGGTTTTATGACGTGGAACCTTTTTGAGTTTTGTGATTGAGTTCGCTCCCACTCTATGTGATTGCATATTTCCTGCTTTACAGCTTTATTGTCTATTTTTATTGGGTTTCGGCTCACGGGTGAGATTTTCTGTAAAACTATTTTCAGGTGATGCTTTGGATGATGACCTTGAGTAGTTCTGGTGATGCCTGCGGTGGCGGAAGACTTTTATAATTTTTCTTTTCGGTATGCCTGTTCCTGAAGGCAGTTTTATACGTCATAAGGCAATATACTTATGCATGGTATTCAGGATGTTTACTATTTATGAGAGATGCATACTGGGTTTTCTTGTGATTTCAATAAGTGGATTTGAATGTATGAAAACTTATTTTTTTGTAAAAATTGGTGTTTGGTGGCTGGGTTTTGGGGCGTGACAACTTGGTATCAGAGCTCTAGATTTGAATACCTAAGAGCCATGGGAAAAGGGGTTTATCACCTGGTGAGGTTGATTGTGTATGGTTACTTGCATGTGTTTAAACATTGGTCTATAACATGTTAATAGCTTTCTGAGTATGATAATTGTGTATATGTGGGTATGGAGGTGGAATCTCAGGATTGAGAAGTCTTGCCTTCGGGCATTTAGTTAAACATATTTGGAAGCCAAGTTAGAAGCGCGTTTGGTCGACGCGTTTTCTAGTAGGAAATCTAAATTGATTATCCAAATGGACGAGTCTGTCTTATTAGTTCTCCTTGGTAAGTGAGACGTGTTAACATGATCTTATGTGGCTATGTGATAGCATGATTATGTGTTCCTTTTATGTAGTAACATGTTGTAGGAAAGCTTATCTTGCTTATATTGCTTTCTATAGAATTATGTCTACGCGGGGAGCGCGGGGATGGGGTCGTGGCCGAGGCCATGGCCGAGGTCGTGCTTATGTTCAGGTTCCAGAGGAGGGAGACGTTTATGCCCCATAGGAACAAGTGGGCGGTGCTGACGTTGTCTAGGAGATGCTTGTCACTATGCGAGTCATGGCAGAAGCGACCAGGGCTAGTGTACGATTTCCTGAGCCAAGGGCTTCTGTGGCTATGAGAGAGTTTCGGCGATTGGATCCTCCAACCTTTGTTGTGGAGCTGGACCCCAAAGTTGCTACTGAGTGGTTGGAAGTGACCATGTCGATCTTTGATACTCTGGATATTTAGGAGGATGCTTTGCGTGTGAAGTTGGCGGCGTTCCAACTGCTGGAAGATGCTAGAGAGTGGTGGAAATTCGCCAAGACCACTGTAGATGAGTTGTGGGCTACTTTCACGAGAGTCTTCTTGGAGAAGTATTTCCCGAGATCTTTGAGAGATACTTACAGAGAGGAGTTCCTCTCCCTTGTTCAGGGGAATCTGTCTGTGGTCCAGTATGAGGTCAAGTTCACGAATCTGTCGCGATTTGCACCAGAGATGGTATCGATAGAGGAGTTGCGTACTCGGAGGTTTGAGAGGGGACTTTGACCTGCTAGCAAGGATAAGGTCGCAACTCTAGATGTGGAGGTGCACATCAAGTTGGTGGAAGTAGCTATCCGGGTAGAGAACTCGTTGGCAGATAGCTGTAAGATTAGAGAGGGTAAGAACCAGCATGGCAGTGGAGATACACAGTCTTAGGGGCGTAGGAACAAGCGTCAGAGGTCGTCTGGACCTAGTTCTCGTTTCACTGGATCTTATCAGCCGCAGTCATCTGCACCCACACTTACAGTGGCCTCGACTGGAAGGCCAGAGTAGAGAGGGTTGATCTATTATAGATGCGGACAACCGGGGCATCGGTCAGTTGAGTGCCGGCAGAAGGGCCAAACTCAAAGTTCAGTGCCTGTTCAGTCACAGGCGAGAGACCCACCTATCTGTTTTGGGTGTGGCCAGTCTGGGCACTTTTGTAGACAGTGTCCCAGAAAGGGGAATGTCCAAGATGCGATAGGAGTGTCAGTTGCTTCGTCTGCACAGAGGCGACAGGCTCCGTAACAGCCTAGGGCTGAGACTTCTAGGTTTGCGGAAGGAGGTGCTTCAGCTCAATCAGTGAGGCAGGCATCAACTCAGGGTTATGGTGGGCAGACCAGACTGCCACAGGCCAGGGCTTATGTTCTTGCGGATCGCGGTGCTTCCAAAGCACCTATCACGTCTGATGTGGCAGTTACTCCAGCCATGATCAGAGGTACTCTTCTAGTCTTTAGATCATGGGTCAGTGTTCTTCTAGACACGAGAGCATCACATTCGTTTATATCCTCTGCATTTTTATTTGCTTTGGGGTTGGAAATGGACTGGTTGGGTAGTACCGTGTGTGTTGAGACCCTAGTTAGTGGGAGTGTGACGCTGAGCCTTGTTTGTAGATCCTGTGTGCTGGAGGTCGTCGGTCATTGTTTAGAGTTTGATTTTATCATTCTAGACAAGACCACGTTTGACGTCATCCTAAGGATGGATTAGCTGACGACTTACCATGCCTATATAGATTGTGAGCGACGGAGAGTGTCGATCTGTACACCGGAGGGTGACTGCTTTTATTTTGTGGGTGATCGGGAAGAGAGCTTGGTGTTTGTACCAGGTGCCGCGCGAGATCGAGGGAACTTGGGTTCTCTCTTTTCTACTGTCAGATTGGATATGCCAGATGAGGTTTGAGGGGAGTTACCCCTTGTAGTGTGTGACTATCCCAATGTCTTTCCAGACAATCTGTTTGAGTTGCCACCGAACCGTGATGTGGAGTTCTTCATTGATGTTATTCCAGGAGTGGCTCCTATCTCTATGCCATCATATCGCTTTGCACTTGTTGAGTTGCAAGAACTCAAGGTGCAGTTGCAGGAGTTGCTGGACAAAGGGTTTGTACGGCCAAGTACGTCGCTGTGGGGAGCGCCAACTTTGTTCGTGAAGAAGAAGGATGGGTCGTTGAGACTATGTATAGACTACAGGAAGCTGAACTAGGTGACGGTGAAGAATAAGTATCCTATGCCTAGGATTGATGACCTGTTTGATCAGTTGAGGGATCGCACTGCTTTTTGAAGATTAACTTGAGGTCAGGGTGTCATCAGCTGTGGATTAGGGACAAGGACATAGCGAAGACCGACTTTCGGACTCGCTATGGTCACTACAAGTTTTTGGTTATGCCGTTTGGTCTGACGAATGCCCCTGCTAAATTTATGGGTCTGATGAACCGTATCTTCCACTCCTACCTGGACAATTTTGTGGTCATGTTCGTGGACGATATTCTAGTTTATTTGCCCACGAGGGAGATACATGAGGAGCTTCTGCACGTTATCTTGTAGCTTCTGAGAGAACATCACTTGTATGCGAAGTTCGAGAAGTGCGAGTTCTGGATGTCAGAGGTGAGATTTCTTGGACACATGGTGTCGAAGGATAGGGTATCGGTGGACTCGACAAAGACTGATGCAGTGACGGATTGGCAGTGACCAAAGAACGTTTTTTAGATCTACAATTTTCTGGGTCTAGCGGGTTATTATCGGCGATTCGTGAAGGACTTCTCTAGGCTTGCAGCACCGATGACACGTCTGACGCGAAAGGGAGTCAGTTTTGTGTGGAGTGATTCTTGTGAGTCAGCTTTCTAGGAGCTGAAGAGGAGATTGACCAGTGCGCCAGTGTTGATTATTCCAGAGCGAGGTCTGGGGTATACAGTGTACTGTGATGCGTCACTTGACGGTTTGGGCTGTGTATTGATGTAGGGAGGCAAGGTTGTAGCCTACAGTTCCTGACAACTGAAAACACACGAGAGGAATTACCCGACTCATGATCTTGAGTTGGCAGCCGTAGTCTTCGCCTTGAAGACATGGCGATATTATCTATATGGTGAGTATTTCGAGGTTTTCTTTGATCACAAGAGCTTGAAGTACTTATTTTCACAGAAAGACCTGAATCTTCGCCAGCGACGATGGATGGAGTTGTTGGGAGACTACGACTTTGATTTGCAGTACCATCCGGGTAAGGCAAATGTTGTAGCTGATGCGCTTAGCAAGAGATCTCATAGTTCGTTAGCTTCTGTGGCTATACGAGAATGGGGTATGCTGGGAGATGTTGGGGAGTTCGATCTGTATCTCAGGGAGACAGGAAAAGGTGCGACTTTGTATTCTGTAGCTTCACAGCCTGCATTGGTTGCACGCGTTCTAGAGGCTCAGAGGACTGATTAGGAGGCTCAGATGATACTGGACCGCATTGTTAGCGAGAAGGACACAGCAGGATGGGTGGTGAGTTCAGATCAGAGTCTGAGGTTGACCGGGCGTTTGTTTGTGCCAGAGTCATGCCGTGCTGAGGTGCTACATGATTTTCATCACTCATGTCTTGCAGTGCATCCGGGAGGCACGAAGATGTATCACGATCTACGTCGACAGTTCTGGTGGACGGGGATGAAGAGGGATGTGATTCGATTCGTTTCTCGATACTTTACTTGTTAGCAAGTAAAGGTGGAGCACCAGAGACCTGCAGGGTTGTTGCAGTCGTTGCCTGTATTCGAGTGGAAGTAGGAGAATATCACTATGGATTTTGTATCAGGACTTTCACATTCGCCGAAGGGACATAATGCTGTTTGGGTTATAGTGGACAGGTTGATGAAGTATATGCACTTTCTCCCTATTCGAGTGAGAGACCTAGTGGACCGATTGAGTAGATTGTACATTCGAGAGATAGTCCGACTACATGAAGTAC
>JAULJZ010114038.1:0-11441 GCA_032270985.1 Heliamphora pulchella
ACACACTCTCTCTCTCTCTCTCTCTCTATATATATATATATATTACTGCCCCAATGCTGCCACCAACCCTTCATCGCCGACTGTCGCATGCCACTGCCGTCACCGCACGGCACCCTCACCGCCGTCCCCCACGCCGTATGCCACCGTCGTCCCTCTTTCTCTATTCTCTCTCTCTTTGCTCTCTACCCTCTCTCTCTCTCCCCCTCTGCTCTCTCGCTCTCTCTCATCTCTCCGCGGTGGTTTTGGGTGGTGGTGGGGGCGGTGCGCGGTGGTTTTGGGTGGCGGTGGTTTGGGGCGATGATTTTGGGGGGCGGTGGGTTTGGGGCAGTGGTTTTGGATGGGGTGGTTTTGAGTGGAGGTTTTGGGTAGACTGGTTTTGGGGGTTGTGAGACCCCGACCCGTTTCTTTTTATAAATGTTTAAGTGTTGACGGAGTTTGAGTTAACCCTTGGCCTCAGTGTGTTGGGTATTTGTTTCTTCATAGTGGAACCGCATGTGCGTATCAGTTTTACACTTGTTTGGGTTCGAAAGGGGAATGTTTGGTTTGGTTTAAGGCTGAAAAACCTATTCTGTAGCAGAAATCATTTTTCTTCGTCATTTAGTAGACTGGACTGGGTGATCTAGTCAACTGGGGTGGCAGTGTGCTCATCCAGTCGGCTGGATTGGGGATCCAGTCGACTGAACCCTTGATATTTGTCGTGTCTATAAATATCAGAAGCTTGGAGATATTTTGAAAAACTTAACTTCTAAGCTATGTTTTGATTTTCTCTGCCTTCTCTCTAGAGTTTGATGGGCCCGGGACTCAGTTTTCAGCGATCTGACAGCGGATTCTTGATGTTGGTGCTAGGGGCTTCACATGCATCCGAACAGAATCCCATTTTGTCGAGGTTTGATTTTTGAGACGTCGAGCTTTTGGCTCAACGAGGTAAGATCCTAGACTGTATAGTTGTTAAAGGGTGCTACGTGTAATCATATGTTGTTTCACCGGTTGAAAATGCTTTAAATGTTATTTTTCATGTTTAAATCTTGTTTTTCGGATACAAAGCATGTTTTTATGCTTTGCTTGGTTTATTACATGATTCGGATGTGTGGATATCCGTGGTTTTCAAAAAGGTAATTTTGAAAACAGAGGATTTTGTGAAACTCTTGAAAAACGTGTTTTAGGAGGTTTGGAGCTAATCCTTGGGGTTGAGTCTCAGCTTTTTAAACATTTTGATGGAAACATGTTTTGAATGTTGTTTGATCTCCATGTTGATGGATGATGTGGTGGTGGGTCACTGGATTTCTTTTTATACATGTTGATGTATAACTGCTTTACAGTTTTTCGTAGTTGAGCTACGTACTAGTTTTTAAATGATTCCTAGATGTACCGTAGCAATATTTGATTTTGGGTGCTTCTTCCCTCGGTTTCAGCCCGTAAAGAGCCAGTTGCCCCTGTGTGTGGCTGCGTTGTTGTAACTCCGTATAGAACTTGTCATTACCTAGCAGACCTTAAGTGGTTTGGATTAGGGTATTGGGCAGGAGTCTATAGTTGTTACCTTTGTTTCTGTGTGTGGCAGAGTCGGTATATAGGAATCATTTTATCGTTTTATTTTCCTCGGTTGTGTGATATGAGTGGAAAAATAACGTTTTGTTCTCAGCTGTGTGGTTCGGGTGAAAAATAACACTTTAGTTACTGATGTTCTTAATTGTGAAAATGTTATCTATATTGTTGATATGCATGGTTTTAAGGATGAAAAACGTGAGGTTTTATGAAGTAAAACCATTTTGAGGCTCGTGTTAGCCTGATGTAAAACTTGGGGTTTTCAGGATGGAAAACCTTTTTGGCTCTTTTGGTTAAGTCTTTATGCTTTATGATTCCATATCCTGATTTACGGCTTTATAGTCTGTTTCTATTGGGCTTCGGCTCACTGTATGGGATTTTGTTAAAACCTTTTTTAGGTGATTGTGGTCTTGTAGGTTGACCTTGAGGTGCCTAGATGTGGTTGATGACAAGACTTTTGTTTTGTCTGGATAGGTAGTTTATACCTTTTTGTATATAATTCATGTTTAGATGTAAAGCATATATAATTCTTATGGATGTATGCATGATTTATGCTTTCGAGAGAACCATGGGTTGGTTGTTGTTTTCCGTAGTTTCTTACTACAATGTTTTTTTTGTTGGTTGGTTCAACGGCTTACAAAAATGGGTTTTCAATTGGTTTAGGTTTCATTCAACTCTTGTGTTTCGAGGAAGATTTTGAAATGGCTTAAGCTTCTTTTAAAAAGATTTTTTTTTCATTTAAAACTTGTATTTTGTTTTTAAAGGCTTGGCTTGTGGGGTCGTAACCGTAGTCTCTTAGGCTACTCTTTTAAATGAAATAAACCATCGGTAGTACGTTTTTATAAAAGTTTTAGCCTTATTTGGGCTTTATGGTTTTCATCCCTTTTTGTTCGGGTGGTTTTGGTGGTTGTTCTTGGGCTTTCGCGTGACCCGGAGTTTTGAGTGTGCGAACTTGGTATCAGAGTTCTGGGTTTGAATACCTATGAGCTGTGGGAAGGGGGTGTGTCACCATGTGAGGAAAGATGTGTGTATGCTTGGTTGCCTGTGTTTGGAACATGAGCATGTTAGTTGTTGAGTATGTTGGTGTCGTGCATATGTGAGTATAGAGGTTGGACTTTAGGATTGATTAGTCTTGCCTTCGGGCATTTGGATTAACGAACCTGGGAGTTAAGTTAGAAACGCGTTTTGCGGACGTGACTTCTAATAAGGAATCTAAGTGGATTATCTAAAGTGACGCATCATTCTTGTTGATTTTTCTCGGTATGTGTGATGTGTCTGCATGATCGTTTTGGCTATGTGTTAGCATGATTATGCGGTACGTATTAGAAATAACATGATAGATCGACCTTAAGGTGTTGTGTTTTATATCGCTTTTATATATGAACTGTACACCCTTCGAGACGATGAGACCGTGGTATGGGTCTTGGATATGGGACTCGGTTGCTATTAGTTGCGGAGGTGAGGTTATGGGTTGAGTGTCAATGTTCGGTGCGTTGTGGAAGTCGTCGGTGAGTTCGGGTTAGCCGCGTGAGGTTAGCTTCGATTGGCAGACTGTTGAGTGTTGGTATGAACAGAGTTTGTTCGGGTGTAGTCAAAGCATGGTTGATAGCTTTGGCTTTGGTAGATAGCTCCTCTAAGGAGTATGCTATTGGAAATTAGAGTTGTATTAAGAATGGCCTTATGAGTAGGGGCGATGGAGTGTCGGAGACCCTGGGAATCAGTTGTTATGAATGGATTGGTGGATAGATCTGCGGATCATGATAATCCCTTTTAGTTAGGGTTTGGTGTATATGGTTTGGCCGTGTGATGGATTAGGTACGTCTTAAGCCATGTTATGTCATAAGCCGTATACTCGGGATGGGATATAGATGGGAACATAGCGGATGGGAGCATGATAATCCTTGGCCGGGTGTATGTAGAGATAACAGAATGTGAGTGGTTCTAGAGATATTTCTTGGTAGTCAGGATATTGATGGTGGTTAGCAGGATGTTGACGGTAGTTAGAGTAGCATCTGAGGATGTTGTTGGGAGTCTCAGTAGTTCTGATGACTTTGGACGTTGTATACCTCTTTGAGGTTAGAGAATTGAGTTCCGAGTGAGCGAGCTCAAGGTTATGGGGATGAGTATGAGTTGCTGATAGGCAGGGAAGAGCATGGGTCACGACTATGTTGGAATGTGTAAGGGTTTAGGTTACGATTCTAACATGCGATGAGTATCAGTTTTGTGAGATTCCTACGCAAATGCAGGTTTGTGATTTGATTGATATCCTAGTGATTAGGAGATCGTGTTTGGGAACTGTGCTAGGTGCGTGTGGTTGGCTTAGTGTTGAGACGATGTATCCTGAATGTGATATATTCGGGGTTTGTTTGTGTTTCACCTTAGGTTCAAAAATGGGTATGTTGTTTGCCCATGGGAACGAAGTGTAGAGTAATAAGGTTCAGCAATGTACCGTGTGGTTTGGTTGGTCTGGGGCGATAGGTGAGAAATCGTGGGTTACGATACATGTGATCGATGGGTGCTTTGAGAGCGAAAGTGCGGAAGGTGTCTGCAGGGTTGTGGGAGTTATTAGTAGCTCTGGATGAGAGGTCCCAGAATTGGGTTTGCTTAGTAGGAGTTCGGTGAGTAGCCGTTTTAGCATGATGGGAATGTTACCGTGTGTCTCCGTGCATGATTAATGATGAGCTCGTAGTCCTATGGGATGTGTGTGCGAATGTGGTCGAGCGTTAAGAGCTTGGTGTAGTGGATGGTCTGAGTACTATGATCGTGGTTGACAGTAGCTGTTTGACTTTGGTCGATGTGGCTTCAAGGTAAGGTTTATAGAGTTCTTTGAAGACCAAGTGTCGATGAGTACTCCCAGTTACGCTGAGGTTGGGTCATGGGTTTTGTTCACCTTTTTCTTTCCTTTGGATAGAGAGAGAGTTTCCTTGTAGACGAGTGTCTGGTGCGAGTTGTTTCATCTCGGTTAGATGGAGATGCCAGGTTCTTGATTGGTTCAGACTTGGTAGTGTTATGAGATTGTGAAAATCTCTATGGATTTCATATTCGTGTTGTGATCCTTGGAGTTGTGCCTTGAAAGTTTGTCTCACCGGGATTAGGCTATTGTATGACGACTTTTTTGTGGCTTCAACGCGTGGCGTGAGACGTTCTACATCCAGATGTCTGTGCGTGTGATCCGGGATCCAATTGCTCCTGCGGTTGGGGACTATAAAGAATCACATGATGGGGTTAGTATTATCCCGCGGTGGAAGACCGTAAAGGAGTACATATGAGTGTGGTAAACATGGTGGGTCATGGTAACCTAGTCAGAGTATGACTTGTTGTGTATGATGGTTAAACCATTTCGGTTGTGTCCCCATGAGGTTGGGTTGTTAGACCAGGAATGTTTGTGCTTGTTTTTGTTGATAAGGGAGTTGGTGTGGTGGTGTGGAGATGTAGGGTTCTTCTCTGCAGTGATCAGCTGAAGATCGTTAACCATTGTGTGCAGTTTGTTCTGGATTGTGTGGGTATAGTTGTACCTCTAGCTGTTAGCAGAGTGGGAGTTTTGGTAGAACAGTGCGGCTGTAATAATCATATGGTGGGTTCCTAATAAACTTTTAAGAGTTTAGCTTTGGGTTTTGTTTGGGGTTTTGAACTGCTCAGAGTTCTTGGAGTCGAGGACTGATCGTCGACTATGGTAAGTGTTGTGCTTTGGCATAACTGTTGTTTGTTTGGATGGTGGTCCCGAGAGTATGATTTGGTATGAATCAAGAAGGATACGATGTTTGGGAAGCCTTGGTTGGCCTGGCCTGTTCGGACCGACACGACGGTTTGGTTGGGAACGGAAGGGTCGTGATGAGGTCAGTATATGAGGAAATTGCTAAGTATAAGAGACAAGTCTTGGTTGGTGTCTTTGGTTCGAATATTCTGCTATTGTGGACTCAAGGGATTGATGTATGTGTTCTGCGTTTGAGTTGATATTGGATGACGGTCAGCTTGTTTGCTTTGCTGGATCACGATGATCATGTTTGCTTTGTCAAATGATGGGGTCATGTCTGATTTGAGGTTGATCTGTAGCCTTGGTATTAGTGATCTGATGGCGAGACGTTGAGATGTGTAGTGATGTGCTGTTGCACAGGAGATGCAGTTGGGTTTGTATAGGTTGTTGGATACCTATGAGATGTTCTGTCTGCGTGACGTGTTTGGTTAAGTGACTCGTTTGGGTGAGGTGACTTTGTGGCTGTGATGCCGAATTGGTTTTCGATTGTGTGAAACCTTGTCTAGGACAATGGTGTATCGCCTAGTGTTTTTCCAGGGTGAGAATAGTAGTTCGTGATGAAAGATCGGATAAAGGATGAAGGTTTGAAGGTTTGTTGAGATGCATTCTTTAGTATTCCAGGTGAGTTAAGTGAGTTTCTCTCTGGAGTTGGATGTTTGTATTATTGCTCGTGGATGGATGTCGTGTTAACCTCAGTGATGGCGTTGTTAGCATCAGCAAGGTTACAAGATGGTATCAAAGTCAGCGGTCGTCAGGTGATCGTATGAACTTAGGTAAAGTTTTTGTGTGGAACATGTGACTTCTTGTGATCGATGTCAGAGTTCGACGTCGTGTGTTGGGACTTATGGAGACAGTCCTTAGTGTGTATTGTAAGGTGTGATTCAGCCAGTATGTGGCAGTGAGGATGAGAGTGAAAGTCTTTATGTCCTGGAATAGAGAGTGTTTTGTGTACGGTGAGAGTTATGTTTTGAGGTTTGGCAGTGTGAGTGGATCTTGATCCGATATTTTATGGATGTCTCATGGATGACAGTGATGTCAGTGGAACTTGCCCGTGTGAGCAGTCTGTATGAAGATTGATTCTTCACGTCGTGTTGACCTTGTGTGACGACAGTTGTATTCTTGATATCAGTTTTGTGACAACGGTTTTGGGGCTTCAGTTGCTAAGGCATTTCTGGTGTTGTACAGTGTTGCTGGGTTTGCATCAGAGATTGTTGATGATTGATGGGCTAGTGTTTGGCTTGAGTTTTAGTGTTGAAGTTTGGAGATGAAATTCCTTTAAGAGGGGGAGAGTTGTGAGACCCTGACCCGTTTCTTTTTATAAATGTTTAAGTGTTAACGGAGCTTGAGTTAACCTGATCTCAGTGTGTTGAGTTTTTTTTCTTCATAGTGGAACAGCATGTGCGTATGAGTTTTACGCTTGTTTAGGTTCGAAAGAGGCATGTTTGGTTTGGTTTTAAGGCTGAAAAACCTATTTTGTAGCAGAAATCATTTTTCTTCGTTGTCCAGCCAATTTGATTGGGGATCCATTCGACTGAACCCTTGAAATTTTCCGTGTCTATAAATATAAGAAGCCTGGAGATATTTTGGAAAACTTAACTTCTAAGATAAGTTTCGATTTTCTCTGCCTTCTCTCTAGATTTTGATGGGCATGGGGCTCGATTTTCAGCGATATGACAGCGGATTCTTAATGTTGGTGCCGGGGGGGCTTCGCGTGTATCGGAACAAAATCCTATTTTGTCGAGGTTCAGTTTTCGAGACGTCGAGCTTTTGGCTCAACGAGTTAGGTTCCTAGACTGTATAGTTGTTAAAGGGTGCTACGTGTAATCATATGCTGTTTCACCAGTTGAAAATGCTTTAAATGTTGTTTTTCATGTTTAAACCTTGTTTTTTGGGTAAAAAGCATGTTTTTACGCTTTTCTTGGTTTATTACATGATTCGGATGTGTGGATATCCGTGGATTTCAACAAGGGGGTTTTGAAAACAGAGGTTTTGGAGAAACTCTTGAAAAACATGTTTTTTGAGGTTTGGAGCTAACCCTCGAAGTTGAGTCTCAGCTTTTTAAACGTTTTGATGGAAACATGTTTTAAATGTTGTTTGATCTCCATGTTGACGGATGATGTGGTGGTGAGCCACTGGATTTCTTTTTATACATATTGATGTATAACTACTTTACAAACTTTCGTAATTGAGCTACGTACTGGTTTTTAAATGATTCATAGATGTACCGTAGCAGTGTTTGATTTTGGGTGCTTCTTTCCTCGGTCGTGATAATCTGTAAAGAGCAGTTTTGTGCTTCCTTCCTCAATTTCAGCCCATAAAAAGCCAGTTGCCCTCATGTGGCTGTGTTGTTGTAACTACGTATAGAACTTGTCATTACCTAGTAGGCCTTAAGTGGTTTAAGACTAGGGTAATGGGCAGGAATTTATAGTTGTTACATTTGTCCCTGTGTGTGGCAGAGTTGGTACATATAAATTATTTATCGTTTTATTTTCCACGGTTGTGTGATCCGAGTGGGAAAATAACGTTTTGTTCTCAGCTGTGTGGTCTGGGTGGAAAATAATGTTTTGGTTACTGATGTTCTTAACTGTGAAAACGTTATCTGCATTGTTGATATGCATGGTTTTAAGGATGGAAAACGTAGAGTTTTATGAAGTAAAACCGTTTTGAGGCTCGTGTTAGCCTGATGTAAAACTTGGGATTTTCAGGATGAAAAATCTTTTTGGCTCTTGTGGTTAAGTCTTTATGCTTTATGATTGTATATCCTGCTTTATGACTTTATACTCTGTTTCTATTGGGTTTCGGCTCATGATGTGCGATTTTGTTAATGTATTTTTTACCTGGTGAAAACACATATAATTATACGTAACATCCTTTAACAGCAGTATGGTCTAAAATCCTACTTCGGAGAGCTAAAAGCTTGACGTCTCAAAAATCGAACTTCGTCGAAACGAAATTCCGTCCGGATGGATGTGAAGCCCTCAACACGAATAACAAGGATCTATTATCCAACCACCAAAAACTAAGCATCGGGCCTCCCGAAAGCTAGAAGGTAGAGAAACGAAGAGAGAGAGAAGATATGCTTGAAAAAGATATTTTTGAGACTCAAAAGATATTTTCGAAGATTTTATTGAAAATCGCGCTAGGACCCCACCCCTCGAGCGCCCAAGCACTGCTCGAGCGGTCACCTCACCAACCCACGCTCTGTCACTACCCCGCTCAAGTGCATTCCCACCGCTCGAGCGGTCCACGCTGGGAAAAAAATTTGAATTTTAAAGGTCAAGACCAAACGGGCCATAACGAAACCTGAAAAAGCATAAAATACATCTACACATACTGTTCTACGACTTGAAGCATAAACCATAAACCAAAGAGTTACATATACCGAGAGAAATACATCAAAAATATATAAATATCTCAAAAGAGACGGGTCCGGGTCTCACATAAAGCGAATGTAATTCTTATGGATATATGCATGATTTATGCTTTTGAGAGAACCATAGGTTAGCTGTTGTTTTTCGTAATTTCTTACTATATTTTTTTTTTATTGCTGGTTCAACAGCTTACAAAAAGGGGTTTTCAAATGATTTAGGTTTCATTCAACTCTTGTGTTTCGAGGAAGATTTTGGAACGACCTAAGTTTCTTTTAAAAAGGTTTTTTTTATTTTAAAGTTGTATTTTGTTTTAAAAGGCTTGGCTTGTGGGGCCGTAGCCGTAGTCTCTTGGGTTACTATTTTAAATCAAATAAACTCTAGGTAATGCGTTTTTACGAAGGTTTTAGCCTTGTTTGGGCTTTATGATTTTTATCTCTTTTTGTTCGAGTGGTTTTGGTGGTTGTTCTTGAGTTTTTGCATGACTCGAAGTTGGGGGCGTGACAGGGGCAGTTTTGAGTGGAGTGGTTTTGGGGGTGGTTTTGGGGTGATTTTGGTGGTTTCCGTTATAAATTTTGACGGTTAGACTAATTTGATACAAAAATTAAATTTGAGGGGAGGTTAGTGATATTTTCGAAATCACATAGGAAATTTCTATTTTTGTCAGAAACTAGAGGGAATGTTAGTATTATTTACCCTATTTTATTTTCCATAATAGTATAAGATACATCAAAAAAAAGTATAAGTATATATGAAGATAAAGTTTAAAATAAATTTAAAATAACAGTAATTTAGCTCAAGTAAAAATTTATAATTACTTATATTTTAAATCTATGTACTTAAGATAATATTATAATTAGATAATCTTCAATATTTATTAAGATTAGATTTCATCACGACAGGTTTTAAATAATCAATTAATTTAAGATTTTATTAGGAAAGATTTGAAATTTATTAGGCTAAGACTATGTCAGGATAAATTTTAAAATATAAAAGAATTTATATCATGATAAATATAAAAAATAGTTTGAGAAGTTAACAATTAACTTTATTAGGATAAGATCATATCAAAGTAAATTTTGAAGTTTGAAATGAGTTACATCAGGATAAATTTTAAAAATAATTTAAAATAATAATAATTAAGTTTATAAAGATTAGATTTGAAATTTATTGAGATAAGACCATATCAAGAAAAATTTCAAAATTTTAAATTGATAAGATTATCTCATGATAAATTTTAAAATTTGAAAGTGTAGTAATTTGAATTAATCAGATTGTGTCACTTATAAATTTTGATAAAATTAGGATTGTACTTTAAGAATAAAGATCCCTTAATAATATACTTTATATAATAGTATAGATATATTATGCGTTACAATTTGATTAGTATAAGTTTTTATTTCAATCTTTTAAAATTTAAATAAAAAATAAATAATATTGAATTTTCTATTCGAGCAAATAAGAAAAAAATCTAAATTTTAATAGATAATATTGAATTTCTCATTTGTTATCCTAATCAACAAAAGAAATAAATTTTAGATATTAACAAATAATATTGTATTTTTATTTAAATGAATAACAAATAATATTGAGTTTTTTTTTTACAATTTGAATAAAAATGTATTATTTAAGATAAATATATACTCATTTGTTATCCCAATCAAATAAAAAAATAGTTCATTTCACGTTATTTTGTTGAATATATGGAATTGATCAAATAGATAAAATATTTATCCTATAAACAAACAAAACAAAAATTAAATACTAATTAGATATTAGGAGAAAAAGATCATCAAATAAAAAAAGTAAATGGGCATGATATATACTGTACATCTGGACGAAACTTAATATTCAACCATTTTGCCTGAAATTTGATTTTTACGTTGGCCAGTGCCACCAAACAACAAATAATTTGATGTGAAGATTGTGAAGATTGTGAAGAAAAATCGTTCGAAAAATTCTGTCCAGATAAGCATCAAGACGGGTACGAGTCAGTGAATTTCAGTTCGAGCTGGCATCCTAACCAAATGGCACAATGTGTTTCTATTCGGACGACCGTTGATAGAATGTTTTCGTTCAAGTTCAGCTCTCGACAACTGGTATCAAAGTACCGGGTTTAGAGGTTGAAGAACGCAATATGGCAGAAAAAGAAAATATCAAGATTGAAAAATTCAATGGTTCAAACTTTACTTTTTAGAGGATACAGATCGAAGATGTTGTGTACCAAAAGAATTTGTTACTTCCTTTGACCGAGGAGAAAATATGGAAGATTCTGTGCCATGACCCAAACCCGGGTCCGTGAACTAACCCCTAAACTCAGCATACATAAACCACATCCATAGGTGATGGCCCAAAATGGTCAAAAATTTTTGACATATCCTAACTATTTTAGTCATAATTTTTTCTACAAAAAGAAATTTCTTCTGAGAGTAGTCTTGTTGGAAAGAGAACTTTTAGGGCTTCGATTTGAGTACAAAAATGACCCAATTCGGAGTCCGAATGAGGGAGATATGATCAAACAAAGTTGGCTCTGCGCAGTCAGTTCCCTCGAGGGATGTCAGGCGCTCGAGCGCCCAACCATCTGCCATGTGAGCGCTCGAGCAGACAGGGCTCTGCTCCTGTCCGCTTGAGCATGCTGTTGCCCGAGAAAATTCCAAAATCTCTCTTGCTTTGAGTTCTAAACCTCTAAACACACAACCATTTATCAAATATGCTTCAAATCTTTATTTCTAAACCAAAAACACTATATTCAAGTCTCAAAACTCCTTTTTAATGCA